>JAAAKG020037215.1:0-43792 GCA_010014905.2 Druon quercuslanigerum
GAGACGTGGTTATGGCTGAAATTTTACCGCGATTTCGCTGGGATCGGGTGCAAATTTTCAGATTAGCATCCGATCCCAGCGAAATTCTGCGGTTGTCCTTTATATATATATATTCATAAAAACAGTTAAATTTTTGATCATAGAACTAGGCGAATTTTTAATAAAAGACTTGACTCTTCAACCAAAACAGATAAACTTTAACCATAAAGATACATTTTTAACCAAAAAATATATTTCTACCAAAAGAAATAAATTTTCAAAAAAAAAAAGAATTTTTGATAAACTATAGTTCATTCTCAATCAAAGCATGAATTTTTTCCTAAAAAATGCGAATTTTCAACAAAATACCTGAATTTTCAAATAAAAAAGATGAATTACTTAGTTAAAAAATAATTTTCAACTAAAATAATGGAATATTCAAATGGATTTGTTAAATTTTCAGTTAAAATTAATTTTCAGCCAAAAAAAGGCTTCAAGAAAATAGTTCAATTTTAAACTGGCAAGTTTAACATTTTCGTTTAAAAAATTAATTTTCAACAATATCAAATTTCAACAAAGTAGTTACAGTTTTAAGCAAAGAGATGAAATTTCAATTCAACCGATGAATCCTAAACAAAAAAAGACGAATTTTCAACAAAAAAACCTTCATTTTCAAATAAAAATGATACATTTTCTTAGTTTACTAAAAAATTAATATAATATTTAAATGGACTATTTAAATTTTCAGTTAAAGTTAACTTTTAACTAAAAAAAAAAACTACGCCAAGAAAAAAGTTAAACTTTCGACTAGAATATTTAAAATTTCAATTAAAAAATTTATTTTCAACAAATAAACAAAATTTCACAAATTAGTTACATTTTCAACCGAAGAGATGAATTTTCAATTCAACTGGTGAATCTTCAAACAAAAAAGTGATTTTTTAACAAAAAGTTCACCTTTCTAAGTAATTAAATTTGCAGCAAAAAAAAAAATTTTCATTCAAAAAAATGAATTTGTTGGCATAAAAGAAGATTTTTTTATGTAAAAGGATGCATTTTCTATAAAAAGGCGAATATTCAACAAATCAGTTACATTTTCGATAAAGAAGATGATCTTTTAACCAAAAGGAATGAACTTTTTCAACCAAGAAAATTAATTTTCTACCAAAACAGCGGAATTAAAAAAAAACTATTTCCAACGAAAATAGTGAAATTTTCTGCCAAAATAGTTAAATTTTTAGTTAAAATGGTTAATGTAACGTTAATATTAGTTAATATTTTAACCAAAATGGATTTTAATTTTTTATTAAACAGTTAAAGTCGTCCAAAAAAATACTAGTATTTAATAAAATAGTTGAATCCTGAGTGAATAATTATTTAATCTTAAATGTCAATTTCCTTACACTATAAACTTTTTTTAACTGACATTACAAAATGAATTGAACAACTAGGAGCTTTCAGAAAATATAATTACATCAAAACCAATTCAAATTTCTTCGTTTACTGAGCAAAATACTTTAGGGTTCTGTACTGAAAATAATAAAGTAGAAAAAAACTGATGCGAATAAGGAATCGAAATCTATCTATTGATAGAAATACATTTTTAAAAAATGAGTTGTAGGCGTTTTTCGGTTTGCTGTTTATCTATTTTTCAATATTCATCGTCTTGAATTTTTTCTCTTATGTATTCTTATCAGCAGAAAGTGCTAAAGTGTTTAACAGATTTTGCAGAAATTTATCAAATTTATCAAAAAACTTTTATTTTATTTATCAATTATTATTATTTAATTTATTTATATTTATTTTATTACTGATATTTATATATGTTATTTAGGATTTTATATATATATATATATATATTTTATTATTTGATTCATCAAAAATTACTAGAAGCCTTTCAAAATAAAGGCGCTTTTGTTTGAAGATACTGAATGTAATATTAATGCATTAAATCCCCTTTTAATTCACTTTTTCGGAAAAATCACTTTTTTGATCTTTAAAAAATAAGGGAGCTTTAAACAATTTATCAATTATTTAAGCTTTTTAATTTAAATTTCAAGATTGTTTATTACATTCTATAAGTGTGGAAGCTTTCAGACTTTTGCAGTTCTAAAATGCTCATTAATAATTTCCTAATTCTAATACATTTATTTATGAAAATTGATTTTTTAAGGCAGAATTATCAGTATTTATATTTTTTAGCCTTGCAATTGTCAGACCCTTCCAAATTCAGGGGTTTTAAAATTGTAAGCTCGCACTTTTGTGTCCCTTAATAAAAATTTGAATAATAAATAAGAATGAATGAATTATTTGAGGTAAAAGTTATAGTCATAAATAATACAATGTTTTTTCATTTTTATTTTAACAGGATGGAGACAAATTTTGGAGAATGCCTGAATGTTACATTCGAGGTAGTACAATCAAGTATCTCCGAATCCCTGATGAAGTCATCGATATGGTTAAAGAGGACGTTCAAATGAAGAACAGAGGACGTGGAGACATGAAAGGAGGACGAGGTGGACCAAATCAAAGACGGGGTCCCCGAGGTATAGAAATTTTCAATTTTATATATATTTATTTTATAATATTAATATATTTTTATGTCCATATTGCCCACTGACCAGGAAAACTGTGAATTTTTCAGATTTGCTTCTGCTTTTGAGAAAAAAATTTATATCCTGAAATAACATATTTTCTCTATCTCCCCTTTTTAAAGAATGCCTATTTTTTCGTTTTCAACAAAATTCCGCTTTTTTAATTGAACTTAAATAATAGAATCAATTAAAATAATTCAACTGTTTTTGGTTGATAATCGATACTTTTTAATTCAAAAGGTCTATTATTATGTGTTGGACACTCGTGTTCATGGACAGAAAATTTAAATTGAAAATGCATCTTTTGGTAGGGAATGCATCTTTTTTTTTGTTAAAAGTAAAATCTTTTTCATTGAAAAATGTACTATTATATTTTTGGTTTAGGATTCTCTCTTGGTTAAGAATTATACGGTTTGGTTAAAAATTAATTTGTTTTGTTTTAATGTTAATTGTTTCCATTTGAAAAGTTTAATATTATATTTTTCGTTCAGAATGTGTCTTTTTTAGTAAAAAATGTTACTATTTGGTTGAAAATTCAACTATATTGTTAAAAATCATCTTTTTCGTTGGAAAATTAAACCGTTTTTTAAAAATTCGTTTTTTTAATAGAAAATTCATCCTTTCGGATTAAAAGTTCAGACTTTGTTAGGAAAGCAACCCATTTTACTTGAAAATGTATAAAATAAACAAATATTTTAAAACTGCTATTATATGCTTATTTCAGAATTTAGTTAAAAATTCAACGATTTTAGTAAAAATCACTTTCTTGGTCACATTTTTGGATACAAAATTCGTCCATTTGGCAGGAAAATGATCTTTTTTGGCTGTGTGATCTTTGTTGGTTAAAAATTTAATTATTCTGTTTTAAAAATCCAATATTTTCTTAAGTCTTATTTTTTTATAAAAATTCTACTATTTGTTCGAAAGTTCAACTGTTTTTTTTTTAAATTCGTCTTCATAGATATATAACTTATATTTTTTGGTTAAAAGATATATTTTTTTAAATGAAAACTATACTATCGTATTTTGGGTTTAGATTTAATTTGTTTTGTTAAAAAATTCTACTATTTAGGTAAAACTTCAACGATTTTGTGGAACATTCGTCTTTTTAGGTAGAAAATCCCTCCTTTTGATTGAAAATTCATGTTCCAAGAATTTTACAAAGCCAATTTTAAATTTCGAAAAAATGAATATTGTACTGAACTGTGCCGTAAAATATTTGTTGAAAAAATGAAAGTCCGAGTCCAAAAATAAAATTTAAAAAACATTTTTTTTTATGTCAGCCTCGCCAATTGGTTTTTTTTCTGTAAAAAATGAAAATTGAGATAAATATTGTGATCTCTATTGTGCCGCAAAAGATTTTTGGAAACAAAATTTCGGCCATATTTTAAAATAATTAGAATTTTTCCTACAACTTTTACAAAATCCTGCAAATTTGGTTAAAAATCCTTAAAATCTTAAAGTTTTTTATGCCAACTTTGGAAATCTCTTCAAATCTTTTTAAATATTCTGTGAAAATAATTTTTCAATTTTCCTAAAAATATTTTTAAAAATCTTTTTATTCTAGTGGAAAATTTCTCAATTCTTAGAAAGCTTCTTTAATTTTTGTTTGAAATCTGCAAAGATTTAAATTTTGTTTTAAATTAGGTTCTGGACACTTGCACCGACATTTTGGTACGAATAGTAGAATTTTTTTGGATACGCACTTTGTTTAAATTATTTCAAGTTCTAAATTAATTTTGAATCTTTTAAAAAGTTTTCAATTTTTTTCTTCGATTAAAACGATCAGCCTGCATTTTTTTGAAAAAACCAATTGGCGATACCGACAGAAAAGATTTTATTTTTTGACTGAAATTTTCATTTTTTCGAAAGTAGTAGAAAACGTGCCTTCTTTTTTGGTCGAAAATTAACTTTTTTTGTTGTTGAAAACTCATCCTTTCGCGTTTAAAATCAAACGTTTTCTTAAAAATTAGACGTTTTAACTTGATTATTTTCTTGAGAAATCACTTCTAAAATGTATGATTAAAAAATATATATATTTCATATATTTAAGCGGCCACGCTTTTATTATAAATGCATTCCGAATAATGTATATTTAAGAAGGAGGATCGCTACAAAATTTCCCTCGTATTCCTTTTTTTTTACACTAAAAATTATCTCACTTGTTCTTTCATTTCAGTGGCACCTATCGTAAAAAGAATTCGTATTATCTTACTTTTCCTTTTACAGAACCGAAAAAAAAACAGAAATTCAGTCTCAAATTTACTTAATGAAAAAACTAATTCTTTTTCAGGTACCTTTGGAGGACGAGGTAGGCCACCACCCCTCGGTCGAGGAATTAGTCCAGGAGGAGGTGGAGGAAATAAGCCAAATAAATCAAAGTGAATTAACTACTGCTTTTCTTTTTCTACTCAAAAGTCCTATTTGATAAGTACCAAACAAACGATTGTGATTGTATCTAAATTTACGATATTGCCAATATGAGGCAATTATAGCAACGCAGAAATAAATACAAATGCAGTCTTCAGTTATGGAAAAAGAGTTTACTTAATTCTCGACACATACACATACTAAAACACTTGACATGTATTACTTTTTCCTTTCCATTTCTTCCTTATTTTACACGGTTAATACTTAATGAGTAGTCTTGGAATAAGAATTAAATTAATATTAAATTTATTTTACATTCAGAGCTTTATTGCGATGATGAAAATCACGATTCTAGTCTTTCAATTATGATACGCACATCATACATAACATTGTAATTAGAGTCGATTGTAGATTATAAAATGCTTTCAAGTCCATTTTGAGGGGGGGGTGGGGGGTGCAAGTTCAAGCTCATCCAGTGGAATATTTCGAAAATTTGTCCGACTGCTCAATATTTATCGTCCTTCAACTGCAAATAATAAAAAATAGAGAATCATTAGCTAATGAAATTAATACAAATTTAGGTGAAATTGACATCAAAAATAAAGCATCCTTATTCAGGGTGTCTACGGAAATCACGGAAGAAAATTTCAGATTTTTTCCAAATATCTCAATAATTTTTTCCAGGCATAATTTTTCAGTTTACGAAGCCACTGAAATATTTGGCATTATTTAACATAATATCTGTACAGTTTGTCTGGTTCATTATAAATATTTTCTTTCTAAGAATTTGATTAAGAAAGCTTTGACAATTGATATTAAAAGATATTATTAAATATATTGGCATCGGTTAATTAAAAAATTCAATACGGATACTAAAAACATAACAATTTCATGAATTTGTTTCAAAAGTATACAATGGTTGAATTTTAACTAAGATCAATTTTCAAACAAATATATTGAATTTTGAACTAGAAAAGATCCAGTTTTCAATCAAAAATGGCAGTTAAAATAATTATTTTCCGCAAAAACAAAAAGGAATTTATAACTAAAGTGATGAATCTTCATCTGCAATAGAAACATTCATTTTAAACCCAAGAAACATTCATTTTAAACCAAAGAAACATGAATTTTTAACAAAGTAGTTTCTTTAAATCAAAAAAATCAATTAAAAAGAAAGATGAATAAATAATTAACTGGAATACTTGAAATTTTATCAAAAAGGTGATTTTTTGAACAAGGTAAATTTTCTATAAACAAATACCATTTTCCAAAAAATACATGATTTTTCAAGATAGTTAAATTAAGGTCTAAATATATCAATTATTTTCATTAAAAACGGAATTTGTCTTTTTTAGTAGTGAATTAATCTTTTTGTTTAAAAATTAATCTTTTTAAATTGAAAATACCAGTTTTTTAATTGAAAATTACACTTTTTATTTGAGAATTCTTGAATTCTGTTAAAATTTTGTTGTTTTCCGGGTACTTTTACGGTTTAACGTCTTTCTTACAAATGCATTTTTGGCTGACGATTCAAAATTTTAGTCTAAAATTCATCTCTGGTCGGAAAAAAAACTGTTTTATTGAAAATTCCTTTTTTTTTTTTTTTTTTTGATATCGTGGATAAATTACATTGGCAACTGCAATTATACATACTCTATTTCTGATCGAAAATGGTGATTTTTTTAAGCAAAAGTAACAACTTTGAGTTAAAATGGAACTATATTGTTAAAAGAGAATTTTTTTGTTCTTGAAAATTAATCGAGTTTAGTTCGAGATTTAATTAACTTTTAAATAAAATGAATAATATTTAACTGGAATACTTTATTTTCAACTAAAAGGTAAATTTTCAAAATAATATTTTTCAACAAAATACAGGAATTTTCAAGTAGATGAATTTAGAATTTAAAAAAAAATGTCCACCAAACTGATGAGTTTTCAACTAAAATGATGCACTTTAAACCAAAATAGTTTTATTTTTCATCCAAAAACATGAGTTTTCAAATAAAAAGATGAATTTTAAACCAAGAAATATAATTACTAACAAAGAAGTAGATTTTCAAACAAAAAAGATAAATTGTCAACCAAAAATTGAAAAGTAAGTTAAAGAACTTATTTTAAGCCAAAGAGATACATTTTTAATTAAAATGATGGAATATTCAGTTATTTAACTTTTTCATAGAAAAAAATTAGTTTTCAACAAAAAAAGCAAACAAATTGTCACCAAATAGTTACAGTTTTAACCGTAATAATGAAATTTTCAGCACGAACAATAATTTTTTGCCAAGCAAAAAACGAATTTTCCATAAAACAGCTCAGTTTTCAACCAAAAAGATCAATTTTCAATTAAAATTATGAAGCTTCAACCAAAAAAATTAATTTTTAAAAAACAAGTTTAGCCTTTAAGCAAGAAATTAAACTTGTATTCAAAAAACCTGAATTCCGAAAGAAAAATGTAGCTGATATTTTAATTTTTAATCAAAAATAGTTTCATTCAACCAAAGAAGATGATTTTCCAATACACGTGTAATTTGTAACTATAAATGATTGTTCTGTAAAATAGCAGAAAAGTTAAATACAGTAATATAAGGCTACTTTTACAAATGAAGAATCATTGTTATTAAATTTTATATTGCAATTTAAATTGAAGTTAAAAAATAATAAACAAACTTGCGCAAAAATTCCTCAACTTAAAAAAATGCCCTGACAAATTCCACGTATTCCAGTTACGGTAGACAACCCCGTTATTAAATTAAAAAACGAAAACTCACTGTATGAGGCAAGATCAATTTCGTCGGGTAATTCGGTGATGTTCACATCGAACCTTTCTTGAACATCGTTCAAAATTTTGGCATCGCTTTCGTCACTGACGAGCGTGATCGCCAAACCCTGGAAAAAAAAAGAGTTCAGAAGTTTAGTTTCGAAGGAACATGAAACCTAAAAATATACATTTAGAAAGTGACCAAACGGTAGATGCAGATTTTTGATAAAAATATTTAATTTTCGAGGATCCATCAGTTGTGGGTAGTGGTAAAATTGAGTGTCATCATTTTAGGCTAAGATAAAAGATACATCATTTGGAATCCTCGATCGATGAAAAGAGATTCAAATAAATAAGAAATGAGAACAAAATAAAAAATTATAAAATACCTTGGTGCCGAAACGTCCAGCTCTCGCTACTCTGTGCAAATATGTGTCAGAATCTTCTGGCATGTCGTAGTTGAATACTATGTTTACTCTTTCAATATCCATTCCACGTCCGAATAAATTCGTCGCCACCAAAATTCTCTGAAAGACAAATTAAAAGTCAAATTAATGGTGCGCTCGTCCCAAAATCATATTTTTTTTAAAATTTTGGGAATATATAATAAGGAAATAATTTTTTAACCAAAAAAGATTAATTTTTTACCAAAAGAGAGATGAATTTTCAACCTAAGTCCAATTTTTTTAAAAACAATTTACTTCAACCAAATAGTTGAATTGTAAACAAATATTTGAATTTTCAACAAAGTGGTAGTATTTTTAAACAAAAAATATTCATCTTTAACCAAAAACTGTTTGAATTTTAAGGAAATAGTTGGATGGAAGAACTTTTATTTACCAAAAAGGTTTATTTTTAATCTGAAAAGATAAATTATCAACAAATTAGTTGAATTTTCAGCAATAGTTAAATATTCAACAGAACTAATTGTCTTTTCAACAAAAATAGTTGAATTTTCAGCAAAAATAATTGAATTTTCAACAATATAGACGAATATTTTACAAAATGGTTAAGTTTTTAATATTGAAATGTTTAACAAAATAGTTGAATTTTCAACAAAATCAGTATTTTCCTCAAAATATCGGAATGTTCAATCAAAATAGTTAAATTTTCAATCAAAATAGTTGAATTTTTGAGAATATAGATTAATATTCTACAAAAAAATTGATTTTTTTGGTACTATATCGGTCGAATGTTTAACAAAATTATTAATTTTCCTCAAAATATTAGAACATTGAACAAAATCATTAATTTTCCTCAAAGTATTGAAATGTTCAACAAAATAGTTGAATTTTCAACAATATAGATTAATATTCTACAGAATAGTTGATTTTTTAAATAAAAATAGTTGAATTTATTAAAAAAACAGTTGATTTTTTTAAACAAAAATAGTTGAATTTACTAACAAAAATAGTTGAATTTTCAAGAAAATAATTAATTTTCCTCAGAATATTGGAATGTTTAACAAAATAGTTAAATTTTCAACAGAAATAATGGACTTTTCAACAAAAAAGTTGGAATTTAAACAGAAATAATTGTATTTTTAACTATATAGATGATTTTTCTAAAAATAGTTCAATGTTCAACAAAAAAAGATGATTTTTTAACAAAACTGGACCAATCTTTAACAAAATAGTCGATTTTCCAACAAAATAGTTGAATCTTCAGCAATAGTTGAATTTTCAATTAAAATATTTAAATTTTCGACAACATAGACGAATATTCTACAAAATAGTTGATTTTTTAAAACAAAAATAGTTGAATTTTTAACAAAATCATTCATTTTCAAAAAAATCATTAATTTTCCTCAAAATATTTAAATTTTCAACAAAATAGTTGAATTTTTTAACAAAAATAGTTGCATTTATTAACAAAAATAGTTAATTTTCTTCAAAATATTGGAATGCTCAACAAAGTAGTTGAATTTTGAGCAATAGTTAAATTTTCAAGAAAATATTTGATTTTTCAACAAAATATTTGAATTTTCAGCAATAATAGTTACATTTTTAACAAAAATAGTTGAGTTTTCCACACAATAATTGAAATGCAACAAAGTAATATGGAATTAATATATAATTCCATAAATTTAGTTCCCATTTACGTGAAAAATGAGAAAAAAGATTCTTTTTAAAAAGGGGAATACAACAAAGAGCGTAGCCTAGAAAAGTTGAAATAATTACCTTTTGGAAGTCTTTAAATTGTTGATACCGCGATAATCTTTCTTCTTGTGTCATCCCTCGGTGAATTCCAATAGCGGGGAAATTTTGGTCCGTCAAAAGTGTCGCAAGGGCCATGCATCTTTGTACGGATTTGACAAATATTACAACCTGTAAAACAAAAAAAAAAAAAAAAAACGATACATTATTTTATAGTTTCAAAACCCCAAAATTTCATTTCATTCTAAAAAAATAAATAAATGAAATTTTTTTTAAAAAATAATAGAAAACTAACCTGGTTGAATTCAAGAACATCAAGAAGTTCAAACAACTTTTTGTTCTTCTCGTTTTCTTTCAGTTTGACGTAGTGCTGCTGCAAACCGTGAAGCGTAAGTTTTGCTTCGTCGTCGACGTATACTTCCATGGGCTGCGCAGACAAATATTTTTTGGTAAGACAACCTACTCCTAGCCTAACTATTTCATTTTCCCCGCACCCTTAATTTCAAAATTGAGTGAAATGGAAATTAAAAGTTAAGAGAAAAGTTAAAATAGCTCAGAAGAATAAAAATATTAGAAAATAATAGTTTCATTTTGGAATAAAATTATTCAAAAATGGAAACGGAAAATCAATGCCACTGTGACTAGTGTAAATAAATAATAATAATAAAAAAGTATTTCATAAATTTAAAAATATGTAATATAAATCATTCAAATTTTTTAAAGCGTGGAAATTTGAAACTCAATTCAAAATACGTTTAACTTAATATATTCAAATTCGAATATTTAAAATTCGTAACCGGAGTTTCTAGTCAAATCCTGGAAAAAATTACCGGGGGTTTCAAGTGAAACAATTGAATTTGCATTTTCAACCGAAAAGAATAATTTTCGACAAAATATATGAAATCTCAAACAAATAGTTTTGAAAAAAAATCGGAAGTTGAATTTTAAATTAAAAAAAAAAAGTTTTAAATCGAAGTGATAACTGAACTAAAATAATAAATATTCAACTGCAAAATATTAATTTTTAAACAAAAAGATAAATTCTTTACAAAAGATTTCAACTTAAAACCAGGTAAATTTTTTTTACAAGAGTTCAATTTATAACCAAAAAACTTAATTCTTCGCTGAAATGATGAATATTCAATTGGAATACTTAAATGTTTAATCAAAAAGATTTATTTTCAACAAAAAACGAACAATTTTTAAACAAAATATATGAATTTTCAACTAAATATTTGAATTTCAAATAAAAAAAGATACTTTTTCATCCAAAGATACTGTTTTCAGTTTTAAAATAATTTTTTTTTTTAATAGTTGCATCTTTAAATAAAGTGATTAAGTTTCAACTGGAATTGTTCAATTTAAAAAAAAAGAAAATCATATCTGAAATGGTTAATATTTATCTAGAATTATTAAATTTTGAAGAAATAAATTTTCAAGCAAGAAGTTTAATTTCTGTTAAGTTAGTTGTACCAAAGGTCCGATCTAAACAAATATTTTTTCTATGATTTTAAGAATGAAAAATATTATAACTGATGTCATTCTAAATAAAAAACATTATTTTGCATAAAATATGGTAAAATTCACACAAAAAAAAACATTTATTTTAATCATGTTTTTTGCAATTGAACTTTTCCTGACCACCACTCACCAACTTTTGCAAAATAATCACATTTTAATAAATTACGGCTAAATTTTTCCGAGAAAACAATTCTCTAAAACTCTACTGTTTCCAATTTTAAAAGAAAATTTTCCTACGACTTCTATTGCTTTAAATTTTTAGAACATTTTTTTTGTAAGAAAAATGGTTTAAAACAAATAATTATATTTTAAGATTATTTATTTATTTTTAAAATTGGAAATACGGTTAAAATTCATTTTTTTGTGAATTTGATTATTTTTCATCAAAAATAATTTTTTATATTTGAAATTATATCAAGTTACAATATTTTAATTCTTAAAATCATAGAAAATCTTTTTATTTCGTATATATGAATTTTGGCACAGCTGAACTAAATTTAAACAGTTAAATTTTGAGTTAAAATTTTGATAATTCAACCATTAGGGATGAATTTTCAACTAAAATGATTAATTATTTAATCGGAAGTCACATTGTTTGCAATGTTTTAATCTCTCTGGACCTAAAAAAATCTTTCTTAATTAAAAATTCAACTAATGTTGAAAAATCGTCTTTTGATTGAATTCATAAAAATTAAAAAAGAATCCAATTTTATTAAACAATAATTTTTTGGTTGAAAATTTGTATCATTTTGGTTAAGTTTTTTTTGTAATAAAAGTGTGACTTTCGAAATAATAATTCAAGTTTTAAATAAATATTAAACTATTCAATTTTTGTTTAAAAAATTATGTATTTTAGATGAAAATACGTGTTTTTTTGAAGGTAGTTGTCATGCCAAAAGTCAGATATCTGACAAGAATAGTTTTTCTACGATTTTAAGAATTAAAATATAAATGGTATAATTTCAAATAAAAAACATTCTTCATGAAATTTCAACCACAAAAACACGAATTTTTAACCAGAAAGATAAATTTACAACGGAAACATTAATTTTTAATCAAAGAGTTTAACTTTTCACTAAGTAATACAAATTTTATGCCAAAAAAGGTGAATTCTCCCCAAAAACTCAGTAGTTAATATTACAGAAAAAAATTAAAATTTTTTAATAAAAAACAGTTCAATTTAATCAAAAAAGACGACTTTTAAACATGAGCTGAACTTTTAATTGAGAAAGATTTTCTCGATCGATAGAAAAAATTTCAAACAAACTTGAATTTTTAACAAACAAAAAAAAAAGATAAATTTTTAGTTAAAAAAATTGTTTCAAAAGAAAAAAGAAAAAGAATATTCGAAACATAATAGTTAAAGACAGTCATATAAAGCTACTTAATGAAATTAAGCAAGTTTTCGAAAAAAATCCCGGATATTTCCAGATATGGTAGACGCCCTTTTAACACAAAAAATGAAAACACTCCAAAATTTGTAGCCACAGTGAATTGAAATAGTAATATAAAAAAAAGGAAAGTCTGACAGAATAGCCTAGAACTTAAAGAAATTATTTTCAAAAACAGCGTTGAACAAAATAAAAAAAAAAAAGTTTTGGCCCAGATTAAATTTTCTTTAATAAAACAACTACTAAACAATTAAAAAAAAAAGTTATCTCATCATAAAACTAAAATTGAATGAAAAACAAAAAAAAAGCAAAAAAAATTCTCTGATTCGACCCCATGATCCTAGATATCAAACTCCTTAGTCCAATTCAAGACGTGACATATGATAAAAAGGATAAATAGAAAAAGGTATATATATATTCGTCGTTTGATTGGGTTAGTCTAACTTTTTACATACGGTTCGGCGAATTCCACCTCTCGGTAGTGCCAACACTCGGTAATGTAAACTGTCTGCTGTCACCCTGACAGAATAAAGTCGGCGCACCCAGGAAATGCTCTCAGCCAACCTCTCCACAGACAGACATACAGAGACCAACTCTCTTTCTATCTCTTTCTCGATGGACACATCCCTCTCATCGAAGACTTGTACATCGATCGTCTTGTCTTCCCCGCGTAATCTCGATTATTTCATTTTTTAAATATATTTTTTTTTTTTGAGGCTCTACCATAATATTCCCGACGAGAAACAATATCAACAACAACAACGAGAGGCTTCTCTAATAGACATTTCTTCTCAAAACAACAACTAATCGTGGCCAAAAACGGAAGGCAGCAAGCACTTGCACTCACGTCGGGATCCAGAGATCCGTATTTATAAATCTCCTCATATCACCACCAACAACCCCATCACTAACATCATTACTTTTTCCATCAACTTTTTGTTTTAATATCCATTTTTATCTGCCACCACGTGGTGTGTGTATATTTCGTTTTTTGTTTATCTAGCCTCGAAAATATTATCGGTGAATTTAACAACTCCCAATCTACATAATCGCGGCGGCCCCCAGACAATCCTCTTGAAATCTTCTCTCTTGACACTCTTCTTTCTTCTGGTCTTGATGTCTTCTTAGCCCACCTCCCCCCGTACCAATTTATTTCATTTTTCAACCCGGAGAACACCCACCCCCAAGAGCCGTCACCGCGTCTACTCATTTTACAAAATGCTCAAACTTTTTCTTTCTTTTATCTCGTATTTTTGCGTGTTTAGCCTGCGGCTTTTTGTTGCTGCTTTTTAAGGAAATTTTTCTACTTGATATGGTTTTCGTGGCTGGGAGTGGTGCGGCGTTTTTTTTTTTTTAAAGAGAGGAAAAGATCATTCGGAATTGTGTGGAAGGTGTGATCCATTGTGGAGGTCGAACGTAATCGCCCGGGACATAAAGGAATTGAGGCAAAGGATTTTGGTGTGGAAAATTGTGGACATTTGGAGATTATTTTGCCCAAGGAATAATATTTCTTTTTGTATTCAAGGAACGCATTTCTGCTTTTTCGAAGCGCGGTCAACTCTAGCCTAACCCGCGGGTGCGCCTTGATCGTGATTTTGGAGCTCTGTCCTGGGACCAAGTAGGGGCGAACGGAGTTTGAAGAGAACAGGAAGATTGGCTAATTACATCTTGCATGAATTTCTTGCAGACTGGTCGAATTTCCTTCGACAATGTGGCGCTGAACATCATCACTTGTTTGCCATGTGGTGTGGTTCGGAATATTTCCTGTACGTCCCTTCGCATATCTAAAATGAGAAAGGGAAAAACATGGTTTTAGAACTAGGGCTTTTAAATGCATATGAAAAAGTAGAAAGTATTTTAAATCTTTAGCAGGGCATCTACTCAGAAATCCTCGAAAAAGTTTTCAGGTATTTATAAATGTTTCCAGCAAATTACTATTTATCATTATATTTTATGTCACATTTATAGGGGTACTTTTTTGCGCTCAAAGGGTAACAAATTTAGGATAAATACATAAGATTTCAAAACTATGCAAGGTAAATTCAAAAGAAGTCAAATGAATTTGGAAAAAAACCTATTGATTTCCGTAAAATTTGAATGAATTCAAAACAATTTAACAATATATTTTAAAAATGCATTGAATTCAGTAAGCTTGAAACGAGATTAGAAAATTTCATGGGAATGCAAAAGAATTTGATGAAATGGCCAAGAATTCAAGGCGAGGTTAAAAGAATTTAGGATCAATTGAATAAAAACTCAAATTTAAAAAAAAAATCAATTGAATGAAGTAGAATTGAGTAAACTTAGAAGAATTTAAGCGAATTAAACCAATTCCAAAGAATTCCCAAGAATTTCAACAGAATTTGAGGGAATTAAGGGAAATGAGAAAAAATCAATGAAATTCATAAAGAATCAAGCAGAATTTAAAAAGCATTTAAGTGAATTGAAAACAATTACAAAATATAAAAATATGCATTGAATTAAGTGTATTGGAAATGAGTTTAGAAAAATTCTAAGGAATTCAAAAGAATGAAATGCCTAACATTTTAATGTGAGTTTTAAAGACTTGAATTGAGTGAATTTAGAAAAATTAAAAAGAATTTAGCGTCAACTAAGAAAAATTCGTGTCGAATTGCAAATTTCTAAAGATCTTGAAAATGCCAAGGAATTTGAAAAATACATTTTAAAAAATTGTTCAAATCTTTTGATTAATTTATTATTGGTAAAAAATGATTCTGTTTTCATGGAGGATTCAAGCGCTGTGTTAAAAAATTATCATTTTTGTTGAGTTTTTTAGCTTGAAAATAACCTTTTTTTAAAGAATAGATTCGTCTTTTTAACTTGAAATTTTTTAAATTGGTAGAAAATTCTACTATATTGAAAATTCGCCTTTTTAGATTGGAAATTCAAAGATTTGGTACAAAATTAAACCATTTGATTCCAAATTAATTTTTTATAAAATACTCGTAATTTCCGCTTGAAAAATTAACAATTTAGTTAATTTTTTGTCTTCTTGACTGAAAAATATTCCTTAATTGAATATTTAACACCATTTTTTAAAATGAAAATTCGTGATATGGTTTAAAAATTGATCTCATGTTTATAGAAATTTTATCTTTCATTGGTTAAAAACGCAACTCTTTTGTAGAATATATTCGTATTTTGAAATAAAATCTTTACAGTTTGGTAAATATTCTACTATTTGCTTGAAAATTTACTGACAATTTATTGAAAATTCAACATTTAAAAAAAATTAATTTGTTGTAGAAAATACGCCTTTTTCGCTTAAAAATTCAACATTTTTCTTTTGTTCTTGACTGAAAAATATTACTTAATTGAATATTTAAAACTTTTTTTTTTTGGATATTTGTAATTCTGGTTTAAAAAATTGATCACTTTTTAAAGAAATTTGAAATTTCATCAACCACCATTGGTTAAAAACGCAACTCTTTTGTAGAATATATTCGTATTTTGGCGTGGAATTTTTAGTTTCATAGAATATTCTTCTTTTTGGTTGAAAATTGACTCTTTTCTTGAAAATTCGTATTTTTAGCTTGAAGATTCAACACTTTAGTTGGATTTCTATCTTTCTGACTGGCAAAGCTAACAATTTTGTTCAAAAATCATCTAAATTCGTAGAAATTGAATGTTTTAAATTAAAAATGCATCTTTTTTGTAGAAAGTTAAAAGTTTGAAATTGGTATTCATTTGTTTACAAAAAAAATCGTATTTTGGATTCAAATTTTAGCAGTTTGTTAGAAAATTGAACCATTTTCGTACAAACTGAATTTTTTTTTGCAGCAAATTCGTCTTTTTATCATTTTAACAGTTTGGTAGAAAATTTAACCATTTTGTATAAGACACGTATTTTTATCTTGGAAATTTAACACTCTTAAATTTTTCTCTTCTTAATTGGAAAATATAATACTTGTTGAAAATCCGCATTTTGGTTTGATTTTTTTTTAAATTCAATTATTCAACATAAAATTAACTTTTCGTTCAAAAATTATTATTTTCGGGTTGAAAATTAGATTGTTGTATAGAAAATGTTTCCGTTTGATCTTAAATATTAACTATTTTGTTGAAAAATGATCTTTTCGGTTTAAAATTGATGCATTTTGTTTCAAACAAATTTTGTTTTGGTTTAAAATGAAACTGTTTTAGTTTAATTTTTAACAATTTTGTCGGTAATTTGTCCTTGAGCACGATTGAAAAATTTCCTTAACATTTCCAGATATATAAAAAATGCCCTGACATTTCCAGATACACAAAAAAGTCCCTGAAAATTCCAGGTTTTCCATAGTGAGTAAACACCCTGTTTAGCTATTGAGAATCCATCAGTTGTGGGTAGTGGTAAAATTGAGTGTCATCATTTTTGGCTAAGATACGAGATACATCACTTGGAATTCTCAATATCAATTAAAAATAGAGTAATTCCAAAATAAAAAAAAATAACATACCTAGTAATTCGAGCATTTTGTCGCACTCATCCAGAATAAAGTGTTTCAAGTGCTTTAAATTGAGTTTCTTGTTACGAACAAGCGCCAAAATACGACCCGGAGTGCCAACAACAATGTGAGGACATGTGTTTTTCAAAACCTCCTCATCCTTCTGAATAGGAAGACCACCAAAAAATACAGCAACCTGAAATTCAAAAATGTTCACTTAACATTCCCGTCTTGTAAACTTTCTATTTTTAAAGTAAATTTGAAATTTATATTAAGGCTACGTCAGTTGTGGGTAGTGGTAAAAATGAGTGTCATCATCTTTGGCTAAGAAAAGTTATACATCATTCGATATCCTTAAATAATTAATCATTTAAAATGTATAAAATTAAAATACATATAAAAAGAAATCTCACCTTAACGGTGGGCATGTATTTACTGAACCTCTCGTACTCTTTGCTAATTTGGAACGCGAGTTCTCGTGTGTGACACATGACTAGAACGTAGACTTGATTTTCTGTGAGTTCTAGTTGCTGGAGAGTAGCGAGGACAAAAACGGCTGTTTTTCCCATACCGGATTTGGCCTGGCAAAGAATATCCATGCCAAGAACAGCCTGGGGTATGCATTCGTGTTGAACTGCAAATACAAAGGAAAACAATTCGTTAAATCTAGTATCGAAAGATTTCAGATTAAAAAAACATATTTTAGGTGAAACTTCAGAACAGATCGAATTCAGCCACAGTAAATCTGATGTCCCTATCTGTTAGTGTCATCATTTAAAATATTATTATCACACAGTTCTACAGAGATACAAGAAGAATTTTAGATTCATTTTTGTCTGCTAGCTTACTCCATATAGAACTAGTGTATTATAATTTTCGATTTTTTTTACAATCAGGGATCACAGTGGAAAAGGAGCTCAAAAAGGGGGAAACTTTTTTAAAACGAAATACTGTATTTTTAAATGAAGCTGAATGATTTTTAATTAATTATAAAATTACAAGGAGATAATCAGAATTAAATTTTTTTGTTATAAGAAATTTTCTGCTCTTCTCTATGGAGACTGGAAATTTTTGTTGGCAGAAGCAACGAGTTTTAGAAAAAACTAAAAAATTTAAAAAAGAATTTGGTTTACGGGTTGACACTTTAATTTATTCATTTTTCATTTCAGTTTTCTTTAATTTGGAACAATTTAAATTTCAAGAATTAAAAATTAAATTTCCATGAGTTAAAAATTTAATTCTCTTCAAGTTCCAGTTTTCTTCAATTTAAAACAAATTAAACAATTCTGCTTATTACATTTTTAACAGAAAATTAAATTTTCCCTATCTTCGAAAGCTGTGTATTTAATTATGGAGAATTTAATTTTTAGCTTTCTTTAATTTAAAATAATTGAGTTATACACATTTAAAAATGATATCCTTTACAGTTCTCAATTTAAAACAAATTAATTTTAATAGTAAAGAAAAAGCATTTCAAATCCTACTAGATAACTGAAATAAATTGAAAATTCCTTAGAGACTTTTAAATTATCTTAATATAATTCATATTAATGAAAATTTAAATTTTAGTGAAATTAAAAAAACATTGAAAATTCATCAAAACGTTTAAAAATACCCTAAAATCATTTCAATTTATTTGAAATCCCATTAAATTACTGAAACCAACTACAAATTTCTTGAAATATATTTTAAAATACCCTAAAATATTTCAAATCCTTTGAAATTTAATTTTCAAACGTAAAAAATTAATTTTTTTAAATTTTCTACAATTTTCAATAATTGAAGTTTCAACTATTGATAAGACAATTTTCTTAATTTCTCAATTTTAATTTCTTTAATTACAAACAATGTAGTGTCAACAATTAAATTTTCAGTTTTCTTCAATATAAAAAATTGAATTTTCAAATGTTAACATTGATAACTGATCATTGAATTTCTAGCAGAAAATTAAATTGTTTTCCACTTTCAACAGTTGAAAATTAAATTTTTACGAATTTTCAACAGTGGAATCTTTAATTTTCTTTCATTTTGATCAATTTCATTTAAACTTTTTCTTAAATAAAAAATAATTTAATTATACACGCATGAAAAATAAATTTGATTTATTCTTTATTTATAACAATTTAATGTTCAGAATAAAGACAAATTGAATTTTCAAATGTTAAAAATTCAATTTTCTACCATTATGATCAGTGGAATATTGCATTTTCTTAAATTTTCAGTTCTCTTAAATTTCAAATTTCATTGAATTTTAAAATGCTAAAAATTCAAATGATGAAAAGTGAAGAAATTTGATCAATGAATTTTTAACAGTTAAAAATTAAGTTTTTTCAACTGTCAACAGTTAAATATTCAATTTGAACAATTTAATTTTCAGTTTCATTAAATTTAAAATAAGTAAATTAGTGAAAAATTAAATTTTTTCCAGTTGAATATTAAACTTTCTTCAATTTTCAACGATTTACCTTTCAGTTCTCAACTTAAGACAATTTCATTTTTTTTCAATTTTCTACAATTACCAACATTTAGACGTTAAATTTGCTTTAATTAAAAAAAAGCACTGAATTTTCAGTTCTCTCCAAACAAAAAAAAAAAAATATATTTTTCCGTTTTCTCGAATCTAAAACAAATCCATTTATAAATGTTAAAAATTCAATTTTCAACAGATGATAATTCAATGATCAATTTTCCTTCCACTTTTAGAAGTTGAAAATTAAATTACCATTCTTCTTACATTTTCAACAATTCAATTCTCACTTTGCTTCAATATTCAAATGTTAAATTCAACTTCTGAAAATTCAATTGTTGCAAACAAAATATATTTCAAACCATACAAAAAATTTCGTTTAAAAGTACCTACATTTTTTAAACGGGTCAGAATTCGTTTTTAAAATAAAAGCGTAATTTACAGCAAGGTTTCTGTCCTAGATTTAATAAAATAAAATAAAAATTTTACCACGTAAAACTACTATTTGCCAGTCCAAAATTCTGGCGTAATTTAAACATATATTACAATGTAGCGCAAATAAACAAAAAGAGGGGGAAAAGTGAGTTTTTTTTTTTAAAGAGGAAATGCGGGGGAATAGGGAAGATTGTGATCCCTGTAAAACCAAGGTATTGAGTTAATTTTGAAATAAAAAGTACCTTCAGAAGGATGTTCGAAACCACAGTCGACGATGGCTCGCAGGATTTCCGGCTTAAGAAGGAAGTCTCTGAATCCACTACTGTGAATGGATACGTAAGTACCTTTAACTTCCTTCTTTGCGGGAGCATCTCCACTTCCATCGACAACCGGCTCGGTCTGCTCCTCATCTTCGTAATCTAAAAGGTCGTCGTTGTCGGCCATTTTGAAGGTTCCTGAATTTTACGAAGAACAAAGTATCTGCAAAAAAAGAAAAACATTTATTAATCTCTCCTTTCAAATAATTCTTTAAAATTTTCACAATATCAAAGTTCTTTGAATTTAAAAACAATCAATATTTGTCTCATCGGAATGACATTTTTGAATTTTAAATGTTTCTTAATTCATTTAAAAACTAAGTATTGCTCGGATTTTTGGGAAGAGAAATTTTCAAATTAGTGACTTGAAACCATTTTAAGTTCTTCAAATTGAAGAATAAAACCATGTTAAAATTGTAGACTTCAAATATGTATCTTGTGACTGATGTTGCCACATATGCTGAAAACCCCACTTTTCAGAATTCAAGATGACGCCATTTTGATAGCGTGTTTCCACTTTGGTCACAATCACATCACGTAATTTCCTTTTGAATAAAAAATTACCTTAGCAACACATTTTAACTCTAATTCACGAAACCAAAGCATATCTAATTTTCATAAGTTTAGGAAAAACCGGCTCGGAAAACCCGGAAAAAACGACCATGCCCGGCCGCCATTGCTCCAAAAATTAAAATCAAATAAACTAAACAAAAATTACTTACGCAATCGTCACAATGGGTTTTAATAATTTATGGATAAAAACAGAAATCCATATACTAATTTTCTTTTATAATTAATCATTTGAAAAAAAAAATACTCCAAAAACGCTGTTCCAAGGAGAAGACGCAACATACGGTGCAAGCAGTAATCGACGTTTGTTTACGAAATTTGCATTAAAAAACTAAAGTGAATTTTAAGTTCAGGGAAAAGGGGAGTTTCGATTTAAGACATTATGTAAAAAATATTTGTATTTTTCGTAACGATGAGAATGGATTTTAGTTACCTAGACTTTTCTCGAAGAGACGCTTTCCTTGCACACTGCGCCTTTATGTGCGTTTCATGGAACGGGAAATGCTGCTGGAAACGCGCGCGCACAGCACCACGCACACTATCTTGTAGGTTACACGTTTACACACCCGCCTTTACACAATTTCATATATTCACAACGGCCTCTACAGCGCCGAGAAGTCAAGAGTGGGAGAAGGAAAGAAAGAGGGGAAAGAAGCTTCAGTGGAGGAAATCCAAGATGTCCGCAAGCCGAGGGTCATACAATAATGCCAATTGTATGGGACAAAACTTAATTTTTTTAATAACTTAGAAAAAAATGTTTTTTCACCATAACTTTATTTGCATATCATTTTTCATTTTTTAAAAGCTATTAAATTAAATAATAAAAACTTTACAAAAAGCGAATTATCGATTTTATTTGTTTAATTGAATGGCTTTTGATCTGTTGTTAAAAAATAAAAACATAATATCCAATTACAGTATTACACGTACGTATGGCTTGCTTATGATGAAAAATTTTTGTTCTTCAAGTTATTGACAAAATAAAATATCGTCCAATGCTATTGTTATTATTATTTGGCCATCAGAGAACAGCCATCTTGCCGTTTGACATCACTTCTATGATAATCGATTATGCTATTCTCGCGCGAAATTCAAAAATGCAACACTATTTTTATTTTTTCCAAAACCTTTCACTCACCCTTTTTTACTTTATACTATTTTCCAAACCGTTGTAGTTATTAGATCTTGTATATGTTGGTGTCACAAACTATTAATGGGAAGTAAGTAGTTTCAAAATTAAATTTCATCTGTGAAAAATGATGCCTCCCCCTTTTTGCTCCGCTGGGATTCGAACCCAGGTCTTGCGATTTCGGGTCGGATGCTCTATCTTCTAAGCTACTGTATCTCAGTGGGTAGAGCAATTTTGAAATTGTATAAAAACGAAAAATGCCGAATTTGATTAACCGAAAATGTTAACTATTCCATTTTTTATTTAACTTAATATTTTCTAGTCAATTTTTTTTGTTTGAAATTCGTCGTTTCGGTTCAGGATTTCACTATTTTATTGTAGATTAGTCTCTTTTTTGGTTGAATTCAACTATTCTTGATTTTAAATTAAAATCTTTTTTCAGTTGAAATATCAACTGTTATTGAAAATTCGTTTTCTTTCTGGCCTAATATCTGGTCAAAAGCCTTTATAGTTTCGTCCCGAGTGTCCGTCCGTCGTATTTTCTTCCAATAAGAAGGGAAATGATGGAATTATTTATTATTTCAAATTCTTTAAAATCGTTTCAAATTTTCTTGAAATCTTTTAAAATATCTTAAATTCTTTCAAATCTTTGGCAAAACCTTGAAATATTTTAATTTCAAGGAAATCGAACTCTCGAGTTTAAAACTTTTAAAACTGAAGTTTAAAAATATTTTATACAAAAAATGTTGATTTCAAAATCTTGAACCATTTACAAGCTCTTTCTTTTTTTTTAAATTTTAAATTATTTTTTTTTTAATTCAGAACTCCTAAGCATCTTTTAAAATACTCGAATTTTTCCTCAATTTTTTTCAACAATTTCTTTAAAATCCTGCCAAATTAGATCAATTTCCTTAAAATCTTACTCATTCATTTTTACTAACTTCGTAAATCTTTCTAAATTAAAAAAATATATATTATTTTGAAATGAATTTTTCGAAATACAAAATCATTTTCAATTTTCCTAGTAAATGTTTTTAATTCTTCTAAAGCCTTTCAAAAATCTTAAAAAGCTTTTAAATTTTTTGTTCGAAATCTGTCAAAATCTATAATATTTGGATTCAAATTAGTTCGTGGACTATGTGCACTGAAATTTTGGTATGAAAAATTCAATAACTTGACTTATAATAAAAAAATTTTAATTGTACAATTAATATTGTAACATTCAAATTTTAGTTTTTTTGTTTAGTTTTGAATATTTAATTTATAATTACAGATTTTACATGAACAGTCAGATATTTCTGAACATGAAGAAACTGTTCTTATTCTTTGTTAAAAAAATTCAAATTAAGTGGATTAAAAATGAAATATTTTAGACTGAAATAATATTTAAAATTTAATAAATCGAGCTTTTGTTTTTTTATCTAATAAGACTCGCCAATTGAAACAGTTTAATTTTTAACATCAAAATCTAGAAATTATAGAATTGTGAACTGATTCCGAATCGTCTTGTATAATCAATTATTATTCACATTTAAGTGAGATTCAATTTTAAAAATCATTAAAATATTTATATTCACAGTTGATCAACTAAAAATGTTTTTAGCAAAAATCTTCGATATTAAACCCCTCTAATTTTTAATTGTTTTAGTCTGAATTAAAAAATTCTTTACATTTAAATTTACGCTTAAAATTTAAAAATCAAAATATTAAAATTTTTTAAGTAACAGATTTTTGAATTACGCATTCGAAATTGAACGATATCATAATTTAAAAAGATAAAAATCTAACTAATTATTTAAAAAGGGATGAAATCAAAGTTGGACAGATTTTTTTCTTCTACAAATTTGTAAAATTTACGGTCAAAAGCGGTTCAAAAATTTCTTGTAAATTGTATAAATCCCTTAAAATAATTTATAATACCGTGAAATATCTCAAGTCTATTTAAGAAATTCTTTGGAACTTTTAAATCTCTTGAAAATTCATTGGAATATTTAAAATACTCTAAAATATTTCAAATTCTTAAAAATACCAATAATTTACTGAAAACAATATTGAAAATCCCTGATAATCTTTTGAAATATCCTAAAATATTTCAAGCCCTTTAAATTACAAAATTATCCTTTAAAAATACAGGGTTTGTGAATTAATGTTAAAGAGAATTAATAGAATGTTTTCTGGAAATTTATATATCTACAAGATTGTAATTAAACAAAAAAGCTATTTATTTTTTAAATCTATTGCAAAAAAAATTATAGATCCTGAATAATATATTAAAATCTCTTACCTTCATAAGCCTGCATAAGCGCTTCGAAAAATCCTAATATAACCTTCCGAATTATAAATAATTAAAATAAAATAATAACAATTCAAAGTTTAATCAGTCATAAATACTAAAATTCGTTTAGCTTTACAGATTATCAAATAAAACGCCCTAATAGTTGAATAATTTTATACTGAAAGCCTTTTTAATTAAACAATTTTCAATAAAAGTATGTACAATGAAATAATTTTTCTAAAATAGTTTGACTTCTGTGTCTTGAATATTAAAAAATTGAATATCAAAAATGGTATCCTTTCATATTAAAAAACATATATATAATTTTAGGTTTCTAATTAATACAAAGTAAAAAAAGTACACTAAAATTTCCCTCTTCTAATTCAGAAAAAGAAATTGAAAATAAAAATTCCCCCTGTGATCTTAAAAATAAAGACAGCAATTTTTCGTATGTTACATAGGTTGACCGCAAAATGGAGTTTTTTTATTTATTATAGTTTTTTAGAGATAAAAATTGGAACTTTTGATTTTTTAAGAAAATTTAAAAAGTTTTTTATGATAATCATGAAGGGCTTTTATAAAGCAAAGTTTTTATTCTGCCGCATTTTTTTAATATCGTGCGTTGCTTGTCTTCAAATATAAATTTTTGTTTTTTTATTTTACAAATCTGATGACTTTCTTTTTATCGAAAAAAGTCGTATGGATAAATTATTCGACTTTTCAAGTACTACGACTAGCCAAAAATAGAATTTCTTAATCTTAAAAAATTGTATAAAACCTGTTAAAAACGCTTTAACTTTTTGAATTTTGATTCAAAATTATGTTTAGCGAACTCGATCTTTTTATTACCCTGGAATTGTTTGCAAAATTGCAAAAATATAAAATCTGTTTTTTTTTTTTTTCGGATTCAGAAAATCTCGAAACGTTAAGATCGAAAAAAAATCCGACACAAAAAAATCAATACAAATATTATAAATTTCCTTTTTCTAATTCAGAAAAAAACAATTTCAAATTAAAAACGTTCCGAATTTAATAATTTTGCATTCAAATAATAACAATTGTAGGACAATTCCAATTTTAAAAGTTTCAAAATTATAAAAATCATTTGAAACAGGACCATTTCGTAATTTGAAACAGAAAGCATTTTTAATCGCGCTTTTTTTAATTGAATTCGTTTAAAACTGAACAATTTAGAACCTAAAGCATAAAAGATTGAATAAAATCAAATTTAAATATTCAAAATTGAATAATTTTATGTTAAAATACTTAAGATTTAGGTTTCTATTTTAATTCTTTAAAAATTGAACATAAAAAATTCTTCCATTTCATCTTGAGAAAAATGTTTGAAACAAATAACTAAATTCCGCCTAAGAACCCAGAATTCTAAGAAGAATTAAACGTCTTGAAACATAAATTAATCCAGTAAGATTACACTTATATGTATTATTAAATAAAGAAATTTATAAAAATAAACTTTAAAATATATTTTTAACAAACTAATTTCTACAAGACAATAGACCGGTTCGTTTTTCAAAAAAAATTTCTGATTCATGTTTAATACTCGTTTTTAAGGTTTAATTTTTAATAATACGGAGCCATTCAAATATTTCGCATTTTGTAAAACAATTGACTCCATCAATTAATTAAATAATTTGACTTTCTTATGCTTAAAATGCCGTGCATAGTTAGGAAAAATTAATGTGCGACATATATTATTATTTTTTTTTAAATACGAGCTGTCAACAAAATACATGAATTTTCAATGAAGAGATTAATTTTTAACTAAAAAGATTAATTTCCAACAAAAAATGGAAGTTAAATTTTCAGTTAAAGAAAGTAATTTTTAACAAAGCTGATGAATTTTTGACAAAAGTAATAAGTTTTCAACTGGAATAGTTAAGTTTTAAACAAAAAAATATGAATTTATAACCGAAAAAGATAAATTATCAACGAAAAATTAAATAATTAAATTTTTAATTAATAACATTTTTAACTGTGATGAATTTTCAACTATTCTGATGAATATTCAACTGGAATAGTTGAATTTAAAACAAACAATAAGAATGTTCAAAAAATAGATTAATTTTCAACAAAGACAATTAATTTCTACTTAGAAAAGACGAGTTTTCAACTTAACGCGATATTTTTTCAACCAAAAATTCAAGTTAAATTTTTAACTAAAATGATGGAATATTTAACTGGAAGTTACATTCTCAGTTAAAAAAAATTATTTTTGTAACAAGAAACAAAAACAATTACTACAAAATAGTTCAAATGTTTTAACTGGGATAGTTTAATTTTCAGTCAAAAAATTAATTTTGAGACAAATATTTATATTTTGAAAGAAAGTGTGCAATGTTCAAATAAACTTATGAATATTCATCTAAAATAGTTATTTTTACACGCAAAAAAATTTGAAACTAGAGGATGAATTCTTAAATTGAAATAATTACATTTTTAGTTAAAAAAAATATAGTTATATGTATTTTTAAACATAGTTATGAATTTTGAACTAATTAAAGAAATATTCAATTAAAACTTTTACATTTTGAGTTAAAAAATAATAAGTTTTAATTTAAAAAAAAAACTAATATTCCAAAATACAATTAAAATAATACTAATAATAATGAAAATACAATTTCAAAATAAAGTGATGAATTTTCAACTAAAATTATGAATCTTCAACGGGAATAATTGAATTTTAAATCAGAAAATGAATTTTCAATTAAATTATGGAATATTCATCTGGATCCGTTACATTTTCAGTGCGAAAATAATAATTATCAAACATAAAAAAAATTATTTTCAAAAAAATAATTGCATTTAAATAATTGGATTTTCATAGTTTCCAGTAAAAAAAATTAATTTTCAAAATTGCTTTTTTCGCAAACAAAGAAATGAATTTTCAATTAAAAAAATGAATCTTAAACAAAAAATTATTAATTTTCTACAAAAGAGTTTAACTTTTAAGAAATTAATTACATTTGAATTCCGTAAAAGATGAATTCTACATGAAAATGTAGTAGTTGACATTTCTACCAAAAAATATTTTAACAATTATTTTTAAAAAACAGTTGAATTAAACCAAAAAATAAGACTTTACAAAATGAGTTTAATTTTCAACTGAGAAAGATTTTTCAGACACAATATATAAAAAAATGTCAAACAAACTGTTGAATCTTCAAGCAAAAATATGAATTTTCTACCAAAAAGCTTAATATTCTACCAAAACGAACAAATTTTCAACAAAATACACAACATTTTAAGCAAAAACGATCAATTTTCAAACAAAATTAGAACAGTTAAATTTTTAGTTAAAAAATTGATTTCCAATGAAAAAGAAACGAAATTTAAACCCTAATATAAAATTAAAAACTTGAACAAAAATGTAGTGCTCAATTTAGGATTCTTTGAAAATGTGCAAAAACATGTTTTTATTGGGATTGAGTTGCCACTTTTTTGAAAAAGTTGAATATGTTGTACCTGAAGTTTCTTTTTTATCATTTTTATTATTTTGATTATTATGCTTTTTCATAATTTAGGATTTTGTTTACATTTTTCGCAGTTATGAAGAGTTTTAACCACGATTTTTGTACTTTAAAGCAAAATAATAACATGTTTATTGCACATTTTCAAAAAATTTCAAATTAAGCAAAATTATATTTTATTCTAAGTTTCTAATTTTATGTTGGTCTTTCCTTGTAAAAATCGTAAATAGAAAAAATTCGCCACATTTTTTGAACTAAAAGGAAACATTTAAAAAAAGGTTTTGCGAGCGAAAAGATCAGAAAAAAGAATTAGAAAACGAACCGGCCTACTAAAGAAGGTTTTTTTCGCAAAATAAAAGAGATATCATAATCTTAAATGTAATAGAAAGAATTTATTTCACGTTTAAGCAACAAATTCGTAAGGAATAGGTGCAAGAACTTGTGGCGCGATCTTTCCGGAGACAATGTGAGCTCCGCGAGGTTGAACGGGTTGTCGTTTCAATTGAACCTGGACATTATTTTGCTTGGCTTCCTTCCTGAGACGCTCGTTTTCCTTGACTCTCTTGAGGAAGTCTTCTCGACACTTGGAGTGATTGACGTGCTCAACTCGGACACTGATCCGCTTGGGGATGATTCTTCCTCGGAAACGCTTGTTGACAACGACTCCAAGAGCATGAGGGGTCACGTTGAAGACGCGTCCGGTCTTGCCATAATAGACCTTGTAGGGCAGACCTTTTTGGATCGCCGAATTTTGCTTAATGTCGACCATGTCTCCAATTTTGTAGATCTTCATGTAGGTCGACAGTGGAATGGTTCCATGTTTACGGAACTTACGGGAAAACAAGTCCCTCGTTCCGCGACGGTATCCCTTTGAATTTGTCATTTTGACGTTACTGTTTCCAGAAAATGAGAAAAAAAAACGGAATTAGAATTCATGTTCTGAATTGAGAGTTATCGGGTTTTGAATATTTCAATTGTTTATTTTAATGATACAATTTTTGACCAAATAAATTATTTCATAATTTTGATGTTACTTTTTTTTTGTGAACTGGCCTAGAATCCAGGGTGTCTACTTAAATCCTGAAAAAAATTCCCTAACAATTCCAGGTTTTTTCCAGGTATGATTTTACGCGAGTTTAATACAAATAATGTCACTTTTTATTTTATAGGAATTTAATTAATATTACAAGATATATTATTAAATATTTTGGCACATGAATTTGAATACAAATTTGGACTTTCAAAAAGATACATGAATTTTTAAACAAATAGGTTTGAATTTTCAACCAAAAGGATTAACTTTATACCAAAAAGACAATTTTTCAAAAATTTCAATACAATTACAATACTTCACTTTTTAAGCAAAAAATGAATTTTTAAACAAGACGATTAATTTTCAAATCGAAAAATTAATTTTCTAACAAAAAAAAAAAAAAACGATTTTCAAGTTAAACATATGAATTTTTAACAAAAAGTTGAATTTTCAATCCAAGAAGACCCACTTTTAACTAAACACTTAAATTTTGAACCAAACTAAAGAATTTTCAACTAAAATGATGAATCTTTATATCAAATAAATGAATTTGAAACAAAAAGATGATTTTTTGAGAAAATATTTCAATTTTGAACAAAGTAGTTTTATTTTTAACAAACATGGTAATTTTCTACCATTTTAGACCATGCAGACAAAAAAATTAAAGTCAAAATTATAAATACATGAATGAACAACAAAATATTTGCATTATCAAATACAAATAAAACAAAGTTTCAACCAAATAGTTAAATTTCAAACAAAAAAATTAATTTTCAAACAAAAAAAGAATAGAAGAATCTTTTTTATCAACGAAGACGAATTTTATTGGAAATACATGCATTTAAAATTAAAAAGATAAATTATCAAATAACAATTGAATAGTTAAATTTTCAGTTAAAAACTGCATTTTCAACCAAAGCTGCGAATTTTTAACTAAAATAATGATAAATAAACTTAAATAGTTTAATTCGCAACCAAAAATATGAATTTTGAAATAAATTTAAGAGTTTTAAACTAGAATCATTGAATTTGCCATAAAAAGAATTATTTTCAGTCCACAATATTGATTTATAACAACAGGTCAAAATTTTCAACCAAAAATAATTTTCAATACCAAAAAAATAAGAAACAAATTTTCAACAAAATAGTTCAAGTTGCACTTGGAATAAACTTAATAAGCTGAACTTTCAGCCAAAAAATTTAGTTCAAACAAAAGAGCGTGTTATTCCATTTAATATTGGAATTTAAAAAAAAATTAACTACGCTCTGGAAAAAATTCCCTGACATTTCCAGGTTTTTCCAGGTATATACATATTCCCTGACAATTCCAGGTTTTCCAGGGTTTCCAGGTAGAGTAGACAACCTGGAATCTATTTTTTTTGTAAATATTGATTTTGTAGATTGTGAAAAAATGCTCTCTAGCTCGGCTGGGATTCAAGCCCAGGTCTTTCAGCTAGAGAGAATTTTTTTAACAATTTAAAAAATCAATATTAAAAAAATATTTATTTTAGAACAGTATATAGAAAAATTAACATTGAAATTATTGTATTTCAATTGTATTTATGAATTTTAGGTTTACTCAGGAATTAAACATTTAACTTTTGAATTTTATAGCTACAATCAGATTCTGAGTGACCACAAGATTAAATTTTCCAATTTCTCTGACATTCATACGAATTTCCCTGACAGGAAAGTATTACAAAAGCGAATAATTTTTCAATAATGTGCCCAACAAAATATTGAAACAAGCCAGAAAAAATGCGCTTTACATGGCAGTATGGATTAATTAAGTAAAGGATATGTATCCAAACAATCAATCAATAAATAAAAAAACTAAGAATCGAATTATACTTTTAACGAATGTACATTAAAAAGTATTTACACCGATATTAGGAAGTGTTTCCAAAATGCTATAAAAATAGGGGAAATATAGATTTACAACCAAATCGTTGATTTTTCAAACAAAAGAGGTGAATTTTCAACCCAAGAAGAATTTTCATCAAGAGTTTCGTTTTCAAGCTAAAAACTCGATTTTTTAAAAAACAGTTAAGGTTTAAACCCGAAAAGATGAATTTTTTATTATAAATTAAATTTCAACCAAGAAGATTTTTGAACCAAATAGTTAAATTTTCAAGAAAGAGACGAATTTTTAACAAAATTTTTGAATTTATAACCCGTGTGTTGAATTATAAACTAAAAGATAACTTTTCAACCAAATGATCAAATTTTCAAATGACAAAAATGAAACTTCAACCAAAAACAATTTCAATTTTAACCATGCAGTTTAATTTCCGACTTTAAAACAAATTTTTTTAACAAGAGTGAATTTTTCTAACTAAAACGTTGAATTGTTTATACAGAATTTAATTTTTAATGTCGGAAAGATGAATTTAAACAAAAAAGTACAACTTTCTATCTAAATAGTAGTTAAATTTTCAACACATGAAGATGAATTTTGAAACAAACAGTTGCATTTATAACTAAATCGTTAATTTTTCAAACAACAGATAAGAATTTTCAACAAGAGTTTAGTTTTCAAACTAAAAACTCGAAGTTTTTTAGAAAACAGTGAAAATTTAAACCAGAAAAGATGGATTTTCAACAACAAATTAATTTTGCAAATAAGAAACATGATTTTTGAACTAAATAGTTAAAGCTTCATGGAAGACACGAATTTTCAACAAAATTGTTGAATTTATCACCCAAGTGTTAGATTTTAACCTTAAAGATGATTTTATTTAACCATGTACTTAAATTTCCGACCTTAAAAACAATTTTTTTAAATTGTATTTTTCAAGCTAAAAAGCCGAATTCTTTCGAAATTTAATTTTTAATGTCGGAAAGATAATTTTTCAGGAGAAAAGTACAATTTTCTATTAAAATAGTTACATTTTCCAAACCCGAACGTGAACTTTCAACAAGAGTTTATTTTTCAAATTAAAGACTCAATTTTTGGTAGAAAACAGTTGAAGTTTAAAACGAAAAGATGAATTTTCAACAATAAATTATTTTTCAACCAAAAAAGATGATTTTTGATCCAAATAGTTGAATTTTCAAGAAAGAGACGAGTTTTTAACAAAATTTTTGAGATTATAACCCGTGCGTTGAATTTTAAACTAAAAGATGATTTTTCAACAAAATGGTAGAATATTCCTATAAAAAAAACTTCAAAAACAATTGCATATTCAATCGAGTAGTACAATTTTTAATCTTAAGAGAAGATTTTTTAACAATAGTTAATTTTTTTTTAGCTAAAAAGTCGAATTATTTAGAGGATATTAAATTTTTAATCCCGAAAGATGAATTTTCAACAAAAAAAGTTCAGTCTTCTGCACAAGAAGTTAAATTCTAAACACACAAAGTTTAATTTTGAATCAAACAATTCCATTTATAGCCAAATCGTTTAATTTTAAAACAAGAGACGAATTTTCAGCATAATTTTTGAATTTATAATCCAAGAGTTGGATTTTAATCTAAAAGATGATTTTTTAACCAATTAGTCCATATTTCTAACAATAGAAATTAAGCTTTAATCCAAAACAATTAAATTTTTAACAAAGTATTTTAATTTTTAACCTTTTAATACGAATTTTTAACAAAAGTGAATTTTTCTAGCTAAAAAGTCGAATTGTTTTGACAAAATACAAATTTGTATCCCGGAAAGATGAATTTTCAACATAAAAGTAGATTTTTCTACCCAGATAGTAAAGTTTTCAGCACAGAAAGACGAATTTTAAACCAACAGTTGTTACTTACGACCAAATCGTTGAATTTTTAAATAAATTTTCAACAAAATTTAATTTTTAACTGAATTGTTGCATTTTCAACCTACAAAAGATTTTCGGTCGAAAAATAAAAACAAATCAACCAAATAGTTGAATCCTCAATCAAACCAGAATAATTTTCAGCCGAACAGTGGAATTTTCAAATGCAAAAAAATACTGTTCAGTTACATTTAGAACCAAATAGTTGAATTTCCAACCAAAAGAAGAATTTTTAACAAAAACACTAAGTAAATTAATTAATTTTTAACGTGACAATATGAATTCTCCAGAAGAAGTTATTTTTAACTAAATGGTTAAATATTGAATAAAATAGTTGAATCCTCAAACAGACTAATTTTCAACTATATAAACGAAAAAAAAACGAAGAAATTTTTGTCAACAAAGTGTAATTCCAAACTGTAACCAAAAGTGTAATTCTAAACAAAAAATTAAAAAGTAAACTTTAAAATAAAAAATTTATATTTTCCAACAAATAAAGATTATTTTTCTAGCAAAAGATGCATGTTCAACACAAAATATCAATTTTTAACCAAACAGTTTAATTTTCAAGCAAAAGAGAGAATTAAACAAATATGCTTCGAGTCCTAGGAAAAATTAAAATAATGTTTTACTTCGAAAAATTAATTCTAAGAGATTATTTAAAAAGATTTCAAAAATTCTCCAAGAAGAATCTGAAAGATTTTAGGGAAATTTTTTAAATTTTGCAGATCTGACATGAATACAAAATTTAAGGCAAAATGTTTTAATTTAATAAGATTAAAAAATAAAGTAATAAATTTAAAAAAAGAGTTATAAATATTTTAAGAAAAATTCGATCCAAACCACTAAAAGTCATAAAAATCTATTAAAAAGACTCGAATTTTTCCTAATATTTTGTTAAAATAGTACAAAATATAAAATTTTTTTTGAAATGTTCTGGATACTTCGTTTATACGTCTGACATATTAAAACATTTTTTTTTTCTCAAGAATCTTATAAAAATTATATTTATAAACAAACTGATAATACTCATTTTCTTGTTCTCAATTCTCAGAATTTAATTTCACCTTATATTTAAATGTACAAAAACTGTTAGCAAATAGTTATTTCAAATTTTTATGTCATAGTAATATTATTATTATTATTTTGTATTCTTCATGGCTTTGAAAAAAAAGTTGCAAAAAGGGTATGAAATGTCGAAAATGTTGCATAATATATGAACGAACTCGTAGTTAAAAAATAAAGACATAAAATAAAAATTACTTTTTCCTTGAAAGTTAGAACACAGATTTAACGTTAACTACGACACAAATTATAAAAAAGCAACCGAATATAAGCAGTAATAGAAGGTAAAAAAAAATTATAATATTAAAATCAACAGTAGTTTAAAAAAAAATAGTTTTCGAGAAATCACTCTTTTCTAAACACTAATAAAATCATCAATTTTAACATAAACAGTGTATTATTGGTGTACATCATTATTGAAAATACAAAATATTTATTCAATAAATTTTAGAAACTTTATATCAATTTTAGGTTATGTTAAGAGGTCAGCAGACACGTGGCTTCACACGTGAGTTTTAAGGCTAATTATCTTATATTTGCCCTCAAAAAATACACTACAGATTACACTGAATTTAAATTTCAATAATTTTAATTAAAAGAGTATGATTTTTGTAACATTGAAGTGGAAAAACGTATAAATTGACACATACCTTGCCTGTCAATAGAAGGGTCGAAAACAGAAAGAAAATTCCAATTTCCTCACAGCAGGGCCAACTTTGGAGAATGAAATTGCTAGAAAAAGAATCTAGGATTGTTTGTTTTACCGCGAAATTTAAATGTCAAATAACGAAACATTCTCAAAGTTATTAAAATATTAAAAAACCCTATTATTTTATAAGAATTTAAAAAATTTGGACGCTTAATATTGACCCCTTGTATGCTCAAGCATTTATTCCTTTTAATTATGCATGTCAAAGAAAGGATCGAAAACATAAGAAACATGCCAGTTTCCTGACAGCATAGCCAATCTCGAAGAATGAAATCCCTGCTCACACTAACCGCGAAATTTAAATGTCAATTAACAAAACATTCTAAAAGTTATTAAAATATTTAAAAACACTAATACTTTTTAATCATATGCAAAAATTTAGACTTATAAAGTTGACCTCTCACAATTTCAAATATTATTTTCTTTTAATTTTGGGCTTTTCTAATCATATTTTTGTTTGCATTCTTTCGCGTTACGGCAGGTTATGGTTATGCAAATCCATGCAAATTCAAAATGGCGGTTGCAACAAGTTCGGGAAAATCCGCGCCATTTTAGGCTTCGGATTTCGGTCGATATACTTATTTTTATCCCTCATCTCTGTCCAGCATGTTTTATCAAAAAAATAATAATTCTAAGACATTTTTGTCGTCAATATATCGATAAAGGTGTCTGTAAATTGTGCGCACGCGAAATTCGAGGAGGGAAAAAGTTTCGTGGGATTATGTCAGTAAAAAAATTCCGGATTGTGTTTTTGTAATTAACAAGGTGACAGTGCTAAAAGCTTCGATTAAGATTAGTTACGGCACTTGTTATTCGAGAGATAGGTCGGGCGTGATAAGAGCAGAGGTCAATGTCGTTTATTTGATGTGTGATCTCGCTGATAAGTGACAGCTTTGACAAAATGTCGCGTGGCACCAACACGTCAGAGACAACAAACTTGCATTCCATTCGATGTTTTGTGTTTTGAAAACGTTTCTACAACGAATTTTATTGCGATGTCAGCTTTAAAATTAAGCATGCAGGACAAAAAAGATCTGGATAAGTTCACCAAATTTCTGGCCCTTAAAGCCGCACAAATTATCGTGCAATCCAGATCTGGTGAAAAAGTGAGCACAAAGTGTAAACCGAACTCGTCTGGAACAGATTGGGTATGATATATGATTTATTTACTCTTTTTTTTTGTAGTTCAGAATTTTGATTCTATCTTGTTTTTACCCAGCTGAAGAGTTGTTATTAGTAGATTGCCTATTTTTAGAATTTCGAGGTTATTTTCGTAACAAATCTGTGGGAGTAACTCGATTAAATTGAATGCTTTTACTTTCTTTTTCCATTCTTGGCATTGCCTATGGCTTATGCTGTCATGCTTCTGGAATGCCGTACAAATTTAACTAATACGATAACAAGCTGGTTTATGAAATATTTTTTTGGAGTAGCTTGTTTTTTTTTTCAAATGGCCTACTCCAAAACCCTTAGTCAAATATTACTGTCACTTGTCTTGCCGGGTTTTTGGTTTTGTCCGGGATTCTCATTGTAGCACTTTTTAATTTTTTTTACAGATAAAAAGAATGAGTCTAATTGGTATCTAATGTTTTTCTTCCAATTTTTTGCCTGATGAAAAAATATTTATATACTTTTATGTTTTTTTTAAACATATGGGCAAATTGTACTTTCTTGAAATTATAATTTCAAAATTCAACATCACAGAAAATAATAAAGATTCATTTAAAAACTTTAGAAAATTGAAGATTTTTTGATCTCGTTTTTTATATTTTTATTTGCAAGATTAATTTCCAAAACGGATTATTTTTTCTTATCGCGATATGTACAAAAGTGAAAAAAGTTTCCTTTGTTAGGGTCCCGACTTGACCGGCAAATCGGTATTTTAATTTTAAAAACTGAGAATTTTTTCATGATAGCAGTAAAATTCAAATTTTCATTATTTAAAAGATTTTCGTCAATTAAAAATAAAACTCATTTATTAAAAATCTTGTTTTTTTATTGAAGATTCTTCGTTTTAATTGAAAATGTAATTATTTTGCTGAAAATACGTTTCTTTTGTTGAAAATTTATACTCTGTTTTTTAATTGTAAACCTTTTTCATGCTTTTTTAGCATACAACATTTTTTCATAAGAGAATATATTTTTATTAGATCTTAAATTAAAAAGAATCTTTTTTAAAAATGAAATTTCAACAATTTAGTTAGAAATTGTCATTTTTTACTAACAAATTCAACTATTTGTTTGAAATTTTATTTAGTTTGTGAAAAATTGGCATTTTGTATAGAAAATTAATCTTTTTGATTTAAAATTCCTCTTTTTCATAAAAATTTCCACTGTCCCAGATGAATATTCATCATTTTAGTTAAAAATTCATCAGTTTGGTTGAAAATTAATTTCTTGAACTGAAAGTTCAACTGTTCCATTTTCAGTTGAAAATTGATCTTTTCTAGTTCAAAATTTAATAATCTGAATGAAAATTGGTCTTTTTTTTATAGAAAATTAAACTATATTCTCCAATGTTGTCAAAAATTCGATTTTTTAATAGAAAATTATCTTTTTCTTTGAAAGTTAATCTTCTTGTCCAAAAATTCTTCATATCGGTTGCAAATTTAAGTATTCCAGTTAAGTATTTATCATTTTAGTTGGAAATTCATCTTTTAGGCGAAAGAAAATTACTTGATTAAAAGTTAAACTCTTTTTTCAAAAATTATTTTAACTTTTTATTTCTGCACCATTATTTTTCAGTTGAAAATTCTTATTTTTTTTTGGTAGAAATCAATATTCTTCATTGAAAATACATTTTTTTGGTTCGAAATTCAATTATTTCAATTAAATATTCATCACTTTGTTTGAAAATGGAACCATTTTTTTATGTTAGTTTTTTTCTAATGAATGTAATTTTTTTACTGAAAATTTAACTCATTCCAACTCGAGTAGTTAAAATTATATTTTTCTTCGAAAGTTAATATTCTTTTCTAAAAATGTTTCGTGCCGGTTAAAAGTTCAAGTATGTCTGTTAAATATTTATAATTTTAGTTGTAAATTCATCCTGTAGGTTTTAAATATAATTACATGGTTAAAAGTCGAACTCTTCTGTTGAAATATTTAATATTGGTGTTGTATTTCGCTTAAATGCAAACTGAATTCATAGAACCCAGTGAGAAAATCTTTTTTTTTATTGACACTTAAGACTTTTTGATTCAACATATTATATTTTTGATTCAGAATTCAACTCTTTTGGTTGACAATTCTATTTGGATGAAAATCTAATCATTTTTATAAAAATGTGTACTCTTACGTCTTTGATTCAGAATTCATTTTTCCAAAAGTCATATTTTTTTAATCGAATATTCTTCCTTTGGATTGAAAATTCATCTTTGGCATAAATTTTACATTTTTTGGTTGAGAGTTAACTTTTTTAAATGCGAGAGTGCTTCAGAATTTATCTCTTTTGGTTGCAAATTGTATTATTTTGTCTAAAATCATATTTTAATCTCGAAAATTCAACTGCTTGGTTGAACTACTTTGTAACAGAAAACTTTTTTTTATTAAAAATGTATCTATTTTGTTGGAAATTAATTTTTTTGTTGAAAATTCATCTCTTTTGGTTAACAATATTTTTTTGCTTGTTAAATATTTTGAAAATTAAACTATTCTTTTTTTGGTTGAAATTAATCTATTTTTTGTTAAAAAATCAACTATTTGGTTGAAAAATGTAATATTGTATTGAAAAATCGACTATTTTTAATTGAATTGAACTGTTGTTTTTTATTTAAAATAAAAATCCTATTTGCTTGAACTATTAACTATTACATTTTTCTTGTAGAATATATTTTTATTAGTTGAAATTTCAAGTATCTGGTTGAAAATTGAACTACTTTGTTAAAAATTTGTTTCTTTTTGTTAAAAATTAATTTTTTAACTGAATATTTAACATTCAACTGTTTTTGTAAAAAATTCGTCTTTTCGGATTGAAAATTCAAAAATTATTTGCTTAATTTCTTTTTCTTTTTTGAGGAACAATGTCTGTTAATGGAAAGTTGGTCATTTTGACCTGAAAACTACTTTGTTCTAAAATCTTTTTTTGTTGCTTTTTTTCAAGATTCATCTCTGGTTCAAGAGTCATTTTTTGTGAAAAGTACTACCGTTTTATTGAAAATCCAACTATTTTTTGAAAGATTCTTTTTTTTGATTTTGATAATTAATTTTATTTTTAGAAAATTCATCTCTTTTTGTTAAAAATTAAATCATTTGGTTAAAAAGATATGATTTTTATTAAAAAATTGTGATTGGCTTAATAACTATTACATTTTTTGTCGAGAATTAATATTTACTTATTTAAAACTCAACTACCTGGTTGAAAATTGAACTATTGTATCAAAAATTATTTTTCTGTTGAAATTTAATTTTTTTACTGGCAATTTAATTAGTCCATTTTTTGTTGCAAATTGAGCTTGTTTTTAGCTGAGAAATCAGGAATTTTTTTGAATCTCGTCTTTTTTGGTTGAAAATTAATCTACTTTGTTTGACAATTCAAATATTTTGTTGAAAATTTGTCATTATTAATTTAATTCAAATGTGTTTTCTTAACAATTTCGTTAAAAATTTAGCTATTTACAAAAAAAAACATTATTTTTCTTTTAACTAAATATAATCTATTCCAATTTTGGTTGAAAATTGATTTTTTAGTTGAAAATTAATCTATTTGGTTGAAAAATTATGTATTTTATTGAAAATTTATATATTTTTATTTCAAAGTAAAATATTTTATGATTGAAGTATTAACTATTACATTTTTTGTAGAAAATTACTCTTCTTGGTTGAAAATTCAACTATTTTGTGGAAAATTCACATTTTTGCTCGTTGAGAATTTAAGTATTTTGTTGTTAAAAATTAACATTTTGTAGAAAATTAATCTCTTTTTGTTAAAATGCAACTGTTTGGTTGAAAAATGGTTCTTTTTTTATTTAATTCAAATGTTTTCTGTTGAAAACTGAAATCTTTTTTGGTTGAAGTATTTACTATTACATTTTTCGTTAAAAAATTCACTATTTATTTAAAAATGAATTTTCCTTTAAAAAAAGTTAATTTATTCCATTTTTAGCTGAAAATAAGACAATTTGCTTGAAAAATCATGTATTTTATTGAAGACTTATATTTTTTTATTTTAAAGTAAAATATTTTATGATTTAAGTATTAACTATTACATTTTTTGTAGGAAATTAATCTTCTTGGTTGAAAATTCATTTATTTGGGGTAGACAATTCAACTATTTTGTGGAAAATTCATATTTTTTCTCGTTGAGAATTTAAGTATTTTTATTGTTGATAATTAACATTTTGTAGAAAATTAATCTTTTTTTGTTAACATGCAACTGTTTGGTTGAAAATTTGTCATTTTTTATTTAATTCAAATGTTTTCTGTTTAAAACTGAAATCTGTTTTGGTTAAAGTACTTACTATTACATTTTCCTTTAAATAAGTCAATATTTATTTAAAAATGAATTTTCTGTTACAAAAAGTTTATCTATTCTATTCTTGTTTTTTATTGAAAAATTAATTGCGTTATTTAAAATTAATATCTTTTATAATTGAAGTATTAACTATAACATTTATTGTTGAGAATTTATCTTTACTGATTAAAAATTTTTTAAAAATTGTTTGTTAGAAACTCTTGTTTTTAAATTAACGTATTCTATTTTATGTTGTGAATTGATATTTTTAAATTGAAATTCATGTATTTTTTCAAATTCGTTTTTTTCGCAGAAAATTAAAATATTGATTCAATTTATATGACACAAAACACATTACAAAATAAATTTCAAATGCATTATTTTAATTGTAGTTGGAATAATATTTTTTTTAAATTAAAATAGGGAAAAAGGTTTGGTTCATTTGAACGTTCTGAACTCCAGGTACATTAAAAATTCTAATGTTTTGTTGATTATTCATATTTTGGGATTGAAAATTCAATTATTTTGCAAAATATTCATCTTTATAGGTTTAAAATTTCATTTTTTTGTTTAAAAATTTAACTAGCTGTTTAAAAATGTTTCGGGTTTAAAAGTCAATTTTTTTTCTAAAAAGTTCGATATTATGGTACCTGCATTGAATTTATTTAAAATAATTTATTTAAAAGAACTAGAAGTGATTAAATAATTTATTTTCTTTGCAGTTCAATTTAGCAATTCAAGATTTGCCGGAGGTGCAAGCAGAAGCTAAAAGAGTTATTTGCAATGACATTATCAGTTCGACAATTCCTCTCTGTATTGAAATATCCCTCCGCACCGTTGAAGGAGACACCATGGTTCTGGAAACTTGGACTCTTGGTGTCATGCCCGAACAATGTGATCCCACAGTCAGGGTGACTTATACAGTTTACAACAGAATGGGAATTTTACTTAAATCCTTACTCTCCGTCTCGAGAGTAACACCAGCTTATAAATTGAGTCGAAGGCAGGGCCCTGACTCATATGTTATTTGCTATAGAATTTATATGGGGGAACCTCAACTACATACTTTAGGTAAGAATTCAACCATTTTTTAAAAATAAAATTTAATATTTATACAGTCGCCATTGATAAAATAATTTGAATAAATACATTTTTAGGATGGTCGCAGGTCAGGGAAAAGTTAGAAAATTTTATTGGTCAGATTTTGAAAAAAAATCGTGCAAAAGTCAAGGATTATATATTTGAAATTTTAACAATTTTATTTGAAACTGTTTTATTCAGTTTATAAAAGATTCTAGGTTAAATTGTTGCAGGATTAAGATTCTGGATTTTAAATCAGAATATTAATGGACTAAGAAAATTAAAAATTCAGGAAAAAATTAGGGAATTTTGAAAATGAAATTCTGCGGCCTCCTTGATATAATATTTTTGATAGTAATATATTTCTCGTCGGGCGCTTATATTTTTAGTTCAAAATTGTACTTGGTGAAAAGTACAACAATTGTGATAAAAAGATATTTTTCTTGATTGGGAATTTCCCTGTTTAGTTCATTTTAGTTAAAGATTCATCTCTTTGGTTAAAGCTGAACTATTTTGTTGGAAATTAATCATTTTTAATTGAAAATTTAACTGCTTCGTTAAAGTTTCCATTTTTTGTTGAAAATTGATGGTCATAGTTGAAAGTTTATATTTTTTTTAGTAAAAAACTAATGTTTATGGTTCGAAATTTCCTATTTTTTTCGCAAAATGATAGGTACTGTTTAGTTGAAAATGAATTTTTTTGTTAAATCTTAATTTTTTCAAATAAAAACTGAACGTTTTAATTTTATTTTAATTCATATTTTTTAGTTTATATTTTAACTTTTTGTGTGAAAATTCTTGTTTTTCTTGAAAACTGTCTTTTTATTAAAAATTAATCTTTTTGGTTCAAAATTCGGTTTTATGGGTTTAAAACTAATTTTTCGTTTAATTAAACATTAACTTTTGTGACGGTAAATTCAGTAATTCCATTGTTTGTTGAAAATGTATCGTTTTTAGTTAAAAATTCAACTATTTGGCTGAAAATTCAACTAACTGAATGAAACTTGAACTTCTTTGTTGAAAATTCGTTTTCTGTGGTTGAAAATCTATTTAGATGAAAATTTAAAAAAAAAATTTTTTTTTCATTCAACTGTCTTCTAAAAAAGGTGTCGTCTTTTTTGCTTAAAAATTTAACTATTTGGTTAAAAATGAAACTGTTTTTGGTTAAAGTTTATTCTTTTTTTATTAAAAATTCTACTATTTGGTTGAAAATTGAACTACTAGGTTTAAAGTTGAATTCCTTTGTTAAAAATTCATTTTTGTGGTTGAAAATCCATATATTTTTATGAAAATTCGTTTTATTGAATATTCATCTTTCCGGTGGAAATAATTTTTTTTGACTCACAATTCACCTCCTTGGATGAAAATTCATTTCTTTGTTTGTTTTTAAATATATATTTTTTTATTTGAGAATTTAATGTATAAAAATTTTGGGTGGAAATGAGTTTTTTTAAATTAAACTATTTACTGAAAAATTTAACTTTTTTAGTTGAAATTTCATTTTCTTGTCTCGAATTGACCTATTTTGTTGAATATTTGCTTTTTTTAGTTGAAATATCAACTATTTTTAATTTTTATTAAGAAATATATATTTTTTAATTCAACTGTCTTTTAAAAAATGTATCTTTGGCTTAAAAATTTAAATATTTGGTTCAAAATTCTACTATTTGGTCAAAAATTCAGCTGCATGGTTGAAAGTTAAATTTCTTTGTTGAAAATTCATTTTTGTGGTGGAAAATCCATCCATTTTTATGAAAATTCGTTTTAATGAATATTCATATTTTTTCGGCGGAAATTATAATATTTTTGATGCAAAATTCAGCTAGTTTATTAAAATTTGAACCTTTTTCTTACAAATTAATAATTTTAGTTCAAAATTCACCTCCTTGGATGCAAATTCGTTTCTTTGTTTGTTTTTTAAATATATTTATTTTATTTAAGAATTTAATATATAACATTTTTGGGTGAAAATGAGTTTTTCTTTAATTAATCCATTTAGTGCAAAATTTAAATTTTTTAGTTGAGAATTCATCATTTTTCAAATTGAACTATTTTGGTGAATATTCGCTTTTTTTTAGTTGAAATATCAACTATTTTTAATTTTTATTAAGAATTAATTTTTTTTTTAATTCAACTGTCTTCTAAAAAATGTATCTTTGGCTTAAAAATTTAGCTATTTGGTTAAAAATGAGAGTTTTTGTTTAAAGTTTCAACTTTTTTTATTAAAAATTCTAGTATTTGTTTGAAAATTCAATTCTTTGGTTGAAATTTGAATTCCTTTGTTAAAAATTCATTTTTGTGGTTCAAAATCCATCTATTTTCATGAAAATTCGTTTTATTGAATATTTATATTTTTTTGGTGGAAATTATAATATTTTTGGTGCAAAATTCAGCTAGTTCATTAAAAGTTGAACTTTTTTCTTACGAATTAATAATTTTAGTTGAAAATTCACCTCCTTGGATGCAAATTCGTTTCTTTGTTTATTTTTTAAATATATATTTTTTATTTAAGAATTTAATATATAACATTTTTGGGTGAAAATGAGTTTTTTCTTAATTAATCCATTTGGTGAAAAATTTAACTTTTTTAGTTAAAAATTCATTTTTTCGTTTCGATTTGAACTATTTTGTTGAATATTCGCTTTTTCTTAGTTGAAATGTCAACTATTTATATTTTTTATTAAAAATTCATCTCTGTTTTGAAAATTAAACTGTCCTCTAAAAAAATGTGTATTTTTGGTTTGAAAATATAACTATTTAGTTGGAAAATTGCTCTTTGTAAATTGAAATT
>JAAAKG020037216.1:0-19222 GCA_010014905.2 Druon quercuslanigerum
CGAGAAAATTGAAACCAGCACGTATTAAGTAAAAACATGCTATTACAGTTTTAACTTAAAACAAACCAAGCAATTCCAACAACTCAAGGATGTTGTGACAGTTTTACTGATACACATGTTGTGACAATTTTACCGATAGAGGAACGTGCTCGCCTCCATAAACCTATGGGGGCGAAGCACTATATATACCTCGATCCTCCCTTCTATCAACGTCTTCATTTTCAAGCAGTTATACTGTATACTCCATCTACGTAAACGAACAAGTTCGACAAAGTCGCGTACTTTAAGTCAACATTAAATCAGTTACCGTGTTTGAGTCGAGTACTAAGTCCCGTCGACTGAGACTTTCGGTCGACGTTAATTGAGTCTTTCTCGAATAAAGTCCGCTGTGTTAAAATTCGTGATAAGAACTCAAGTGTGGATTGGGCAGCTGTTTAGGGCCCTGTATCGCACTAAAATCGAAATTCGTGCTTGTGCATTGAGTTCACTAAACAAACATCCGGTAGGGTTTCGTCGCTGCCCTACAACAACAACGGAGATACAAGCGACAACGCAACTCTCTCTCTCGCCTTTTTCTTCAGGAGAAAGTATACGTAAGTTAATATATTTAAATATTTACCCATTCTATGTTTTTATAATAAATTTATTGTTCACCTGACCATCCTTGTTTATTTTTAAACACTGTATATTAACACAAACAAAAATAAATTGTCAGGCCTTACCAACCTGACATAATCAGCACCCTGGTCTCTCGCATACCAAATTTCCATACTACCCTCGCCTATTTGCTCGGGACGTGACTCGCCTTCATTGCCCGGGTATTAACTAAGTCCTGCACCTATCTTTCTTTCATTGGCTCGATATTGACTAAGTTCTGCACATGCCTTGTATTCATTATTGATCAACTCCTACTTATGTCTTGCCTTCATTGAGTGGATACGGACTACGTATTCTACGTATACTACGTCCTGCACTTCTCTTTCCCTCAATTGGGGAATATTGACTAACTCTCACACATTTATTGCCTTCATTGGTCGCATATCTACTAAGTCCTGCTCATGTGTTGCTTTCATTGGCCGGATATTAAATAAGACCTACTCATGCCTTGCCTTTATTTTCTGGATATTGACTATGTCCTCCACATATCTTGCCTGTCTTGGTTGCATATCAAATAAGTCCTGCACATATCTGGTCTTCATCGGCGGGATATTAAATAAGTCCTGCTCATGTATTGCCTTTATAAGCCGGATATTGTCATAGTCCTGCACATTTATGGCCTTCATCGGATGGATATTCAAAAACTCCTGCACATGTCTGGCTTTCATTAGCTGGATATTGACTAAGTCCTACACTTGTCTTGTCTCCATTGGCCAGATATTGACTAAATCCTGCTCATGTATTGCCATCATTGAGTGGATATTGACTAAGTCCTGCACATGTGTTACCTTCATCCACAGGATATTAAATAAGTCCTGCACTTGTCTGGCCTTCATTGGCCGGATACTGACTATTTTTGGCACATATCTTGCCTTCATTCGCTAAATATCTCTTTTAGTCATTAAACGTTAATCTTTTTACTAAAATTTTTATTTAAACAAAATGTAAGTGATGTTTGATCAATTCATCCATGGATAGGTTTTGCTGAAAAATGTTCACTTTCTACAAAAACTACTCAAATATTAATGCAAGCATCGCAGTTTTGTTTATTAAATATTAATCTTGATAAACATTCTCAAAATATTGCTTCGAGAGCGGGCATTTCGATCTTACATCTTACATGTGCGCAAAATATCACATCACATCACTTACCAGATTGATGCTTTATAGTATATATAATAATTAATCAAATACTTTGTAGACTTAAAATTGGAAAAAAACAACCAAACATATACCCCTCGCATTTGCGGGAAAAAAAGAAAACTGACTAGCGGCACTATGCACGGACAGCGGATGCGATTTCGATGGCGTTTACACGTGCCAATACTGGAGGAGACTCAGTTCTACGAAAAATACACCTTGTGCAAGTTTAGCCTTGCAAAATTTCAGCTGGTTCTGAAAAAGATGTCGAAATGTCTATACGTATACGATACGAAAGGGATCATGAGGAATTACCACCGTTTTATATGAAATAATTAGATTATTTTACCTTTAGTTACTGTCACAATTTGATCACAAATGTTATTTTAAAAGTGCAATGCCATAAATAAAATTCAAATAGAATCAAAAAAAGAGACGAGCGTAATACAGGGGTGGTAACTCGTACCGTGGGTAGAGCGGTACTGACTCTGCCCTCGTTCGACCTAAAAACATTTGTACAGTGGATTTGCAGCTGGACGACAAAGAGACCCTGGGCCGTGCACGGACCCAAAGTCAACCGCGATCGCGAAAGAAAGAAGACCTCGTTAAAATCTTTAACATGACGCAAATCTTTGTGACATGGCACGAATATCTAGGTCACCACATCCATCGCGGAGCGGACCAAAAAGATCGTTGCGATCCACAAAAGGTAGAGGTTACCGTGAACAGAAAAAAAATAGTTCATGGTGAACCTGAAACAGAAACAGAAATTTAAAAAAATTTTACAACAGGTCGATTTCATTTACATGCTTCAGTTTCAAGAGCCACTGAATGAATTTAAACATCCAAGCCTAGAAGGACCATAATTATTCGAGCTCGAGCCATTTGGCAGGAGACAGTTTATCCTGTAAGACGAGTACAAGATCTGTAACATTTACGGAAGGTTTCTGGTTCTGTCATTTTGAACGAACTTGTAGTTTGTGCAGATATTCGGAAGAATATCTCTTCCAGAAAGTCTGATACATGTGCGTCAGGAACAGTCAACGCGCAGATGGAGTGAGCGTATCATTGAGACGAGAAGATTCCGGCACGATGTGTAGAGGAGATCCAACGAGAAAGTAAGTTATGTTAAGACTTCAAGGTCATTAGAGTCGTCCTTTAATGACTGTATAGACCTCGAGTTAACGCAGACATTAACCTGAGTAAGGAACGTTGTCATTCATTAGACGGAACGAACTGCGCCTTCCCAAAGTCTGACGAAACGTGGAGCTGCTGGTAGATTAAATTTTCACTGAATCTGGTGATACCTAAGATAAGCGACTATACTTAGTCTGTTCTTAAAATGCTCTTGCTGTTAAACGACATATTGAGCAAAAGACACCAGCATTACCAATTTAAGAAAATAGGGTTTGGAAAAGAAACACGAAAGAAACATGTGCCCGTCAAAAAGTGACAGCTCTCGGCGAAAGAATGGTCAGGAATTGTCTGGTTGTTTGCGATGGCAGTGCATATCATGACCAAGAAAAGTATTGTCACGGAGATTCGTCTTGAAGCAAGATGGCGCGCTCTGCACGCCACCTGTAAGGTCCTACTGTACGCTGTACATAAAGCCAACGTGACGCAGCATGGTGTGACGTTGCCTGTAATTCACAAGTTCACTTCCTGTAAGCGTCGTCACGCTGCTGCGCCGACGCGCTGGATCCCTTAGCGGTAAAACATTGTTTAAACTGTCACTTTCACTAAAAGCATTAAAATTCAGTACACAATTTCCATGTAGCTGTTACATATGTTTAACTGGCAGCCTAAAAGATCACGTTATATTCATGAAATCCAGCGGCAAAAGAGAAAATAAAATTTCGTAATTGATGCATCCAATGAAATTTATGGCCAAGGATCTGCAGAAACAGAATCATTTTTAGTGAAAATAATGGTCAAAATTTCTATGAGAAGGAACAAAAACAAATTGTGAAGAAAAAGGTTATTCCAAAGTTTATGGTAATGATATTATGAATTTGAAAAACATTGAGCTAAATTTTTCTACTGCTATTCGAGAATTAAGAATCATCGTAAATCCCGTCAAGAAGTCAGACATTTCATAGTGTGGTCTATACCACACTGATGATAATGATGATTCGAAAGATTCAAGTTTAGAAAGTGTGGATGATTTTTTTAGAAAAAGGAAACTCTATTCTAAGAGTATTTTTAATAAGAAAGAAGTATGAAATGTGAAATTGTAATTCGAACTAAGGTAAAGGCACCAGTTAGAAACTAGCGACCAGTTAGTGTTAGTAAAGGCTTGGTAAATAGTAGCATGCTTCAATATTAAATTGCATAAAAATGTGTCCGGGGAATAATTTTCAAAGAAGTGTACAGAAAATATTCAAAAACCAGTACTGACATCAAGACGCTTGCCAGTGTGCAGCAATCAAGGATCAGTCGGTGCATTTTCATTTTTTTAAATAAGTACCGTAGGAACACGGTGTGAAATTTGAGTCAGCGAATTATGTAGTGTTGTAAGTAAAAAAATGTTATTGTGTTGTAAGAGTCGTGCGTCAGTGAATCTCTTGGAGGTTAAGCTGTCCGGGAGCCGAGAAATACGCATATATAACAAAACGGCCTCTATTTGGTACGGTATGGACTCTTGTCCCAATGCAATACGCTAATTCGTTCGAGAAGGTATTTTTATTGATATTCTCGTGTCAAATCGCCTACTAGAATTTAAGATCGTATCCGGTCTAAAACATTTTGTGCTCATGAGATCATATCACTTACTATTCCAAGTATTTGCCTAATTTAATTTTCATAAAGGTGCACAATCTTCCCATTCAAACACTATTTCAAAATAGTTATTGTACCGTTATTGTCATTGTACCTTTATTGTCCAGGCTGTCGCGTATGTGTGAGGATCGATATACGTGATTACCTACCTGAAGTGGGCGGCAGAGACGCCACTATGCCGATAGTTGTGCTTGTTATGAAAGTGCTCACTTTTAGTTTCTGTCTGATTAAACGTTTTATACTCATTTGGTACATCTACTATTTTAAGCCATATCACGTATTTCTGTCACAAAATGGTTCTAAATGTCTCTTAGGACCTTTCAGCGATAAGGGAAAAGCACTGTCATTAAGTAATTTTAGGTAAAAAGGAAAGGCTTTGTTGTGATGAAGAAATATAAAATCATCGCAAAAAATTACCATGCGGATTAGTTTGAAGGGAATGAATGTAGAACGCTGCTCCAAAAAGTAAATAAGCTAAAAGATAAGGAAATATACAAAGTTGCAGGATTCATCAAGATTGCACCCTACATTGCTGTTTTTAAAGCACTGAACAAGGCAGTCGATTGTTGTTTCACTTCTGATAGATGGGGTCCTTCATTGCATTAGATAGCACATACATTCTTGCACATATACTTCGACGATTACAATAGCCTAGGATTTTGGTCGGAGGAAAGTAGAGAATTAGTTCATCACGAGATTTTAAAGTTATGGGATCGTGATAAATAAATTCTTAAAATAAAGAATAACTAAGTATAAAATCCCAAAGGATTATACAGAAATATTTACGAATTGAAAAAAGACTAAAAAATATCGAAAGTGTCGAAGTGGTTTTTATTTATAATTTCCTATAGTTTGAACATGCAGAATTTGGTCACTAAAAGTAGTCTTACTTTTCCATTATTTAAATTAATAAAATATCGATGTTTTTTGAAAAGGATCAGCTGGGAATTTAATTCTTTCAGATTTTGTACTCATAAATACTGTAGAAACTTCCCATGAAACCCGATTTTGGATCCATTTCAGTCAAACTTCTTTCGCCTTTAAGTATAGTGTGCCCTGTATTTCTGAACTCAATCTGGAGGATTTGCATTAAGATATGATTTCGTTTCATTTACATTCGAGTTATTTGTGTTTCTCTTTCTTCTACATTTTCAGCTGCTAATTGATGATCTTCTTGCTCACAGTGTACACGTTAGGGCTTGTTTGAACATTTATCTGCCTTAACTGTCCTTTTTCGCCATATTTCAAACACATATTTTCTCTGTCACGTCTCTAGTAGGTAGGTAGGTGGATACGTAGGTGGTTAGCTGGCTGGCTGGTAACTAGACAGGCTGACAGACAAGCAGGTAGGCAGGCAGGTAGGTAGGTGGGTATACAGATCAATTTTTTGTGAAGTAGGGGGGGTTCGTTTTGCATAAGACACCCAGTTTAAGGCTGGGTAGTATTGAATTCTTATCGAATAAAACCCTGTTCAGGTAGGGTATGAGCCACACTCGATCTTTGAGACCAACTAAGGTTCTTAGTCGAATACTTAAAGCTAATAAATGTCACCTTTGGGACATTCAAAACTAATATAAACATTTTAAAATATCCGACATAATTCAGAAGTGTGCAGGTGTTTAAAAACAAATAATTTACTCCTAGAGAGATGCTGAAACTTCCCTTAATTTTTAAAGTCGACAAAGATTCTTAGTCGCTAATTTAGAGTAAATAATTATTGACTTTGTCAGATGTACTTCTCGTGAAAATAGTCACCGCCACATCTTAAAAAAATATAAACATTAGCCTAAAGTGCTTAAATAAAAAACTTTAATCCAGCTATTTTATTAGTGAAGTTTCCGTTCTACCATTTTAATTCTGTATAGTGTCATTGCGAAACTACCCTACTTCAAAATATAAGCTTGGAAAGGACCCGTGTAGTAAACTCACCCTTCAGCCATCGGTGGATTACTCGAGAAATAAGGCTGCCAAAAAAAATCCGCATAATCATTGTGATGTTGCAATTTTTAACTCATTAGGCATATTTTGTGGTAATTTTTTAGTTAAAGATAATTCATAAAATTGTGAATTATATTGCCTGATATACCACTGAGGCTACGCCATGCTTCATGAGACAAACCTTGACTTTGTCATTTAAATTCTCCCGCGAGTTCTACCATAAAGCGTTGCTGCCAACCTAACATCTAAAAATCGGAACTTGGAATCGCTTGCAGTTATTGACTGGAAATGAGCTGGATTTTCTGCAAGACCTAGATTATTTTAGAAGGCTCCAGGATTCCTCGATCAACAGAACATGCATTTCGTTTAAATTTTAGGGCATTCTAATGTAAAAAAAACCAGACCGTTGGTACCAACTATACATGTGGCAACTCTGCAGCTCAGGCCTGTATTGTCAATATTCCCAGTTTATAATCACCGTGCAATAATTTTAATTGTTTCGAATCAGCCCGTTACTTTTTAAATGTTCAAGTGACGCTTTCGGAGAGTAGGAACAATGGTTTTAATTTATTATCTTAAGGCAAACAGAAACAGTAATTTGAATATCAAAACCTTAAATATCTGTATTGTTTTACATCGTTGCTTTAATTCTACTTTTGTCCACGCGATATTGCGGAAATATCTGAATTTCGACCAATCAGGGAGAAACAAGTCGGACATGGCGTAGATAAGGTTAGGTTATAAGTTCTCGAGTGAGCAGCACTCACTCTCTTACGCCGTCGCATCATAGTATTATCAGTGCTTTATTATTGTGAACTACTCACCGCTTCTCTGAGGGTCCAGGCCAGGTTGCCCAGTATTCTTCCAGAGTGAGGGTGATTTTCTGTGTGCTACGCGAATCAGTCGGTAAGATTTCCCATTTCCTAATCTTGTGAAACCCCTTAGCCCTTTTTCCTACGCCTAGAAAGCCTGAAAATTTCATTTTGTTTTGATTTTAGTTTGCCCAGAAAGCCCGAAAATCTATCTAGTTGGCCGAGAACGCCCTAGATTAACTTTGCTTGATTTTAGTTGGCCAAGAATGCTTTAAAGTTCAAGTTGTTGTTTCAGTAAGCTCCCATTCATATTTTTGAGGTTAGGTTTTCCACGTGGCCAAGAGGTTTCCCAAGATTGAATCTTTTCTTAATTCGAAATTGTATATTTTGGTGTTATTTTGCTTTTGTTTTGTGATTTAATATTTTGTGTATTTTTCTTCCGTGGTATGGTTTTGTGTACTTTTATCTTGTGCTCTGATTTTGCGCTTTTTCATTTTGTGATCTGATTTTGTGCATTTTGCCTATTGTAGAAATTTTGTAAATTTGTTAGTTGTTTGCCCGATACCCTGACTTTTGTGAATAGTCGTTTCTACCCTTGTGCCCAAGAAAAAGAATTGGTTGTTTCCTAAAGATAAAAATATTATCTTTACCTTCTTTACGAAATGTGTTTCTTAAAATGAGATGAGCTCATATATTGAAAATTCAGTCGCTTGTTCCACAACCCTATATCCTTGAATAGCTGCCCCCTTCTCTAAGAATAATCCGTTTTTTTCTACGCCCCCCCCCCCTATTTTAGAGAAATATCACTATAGTGAATTGAGTTTAGGCTCTATGGTTAAATTCTGAGAAATCATGGAGAACCGTAAAGAAAGTGCATTGAATTGTTAAATACATTATACCCTGAAATTGTACTTCATTTTACTATAAAAATATTTAAGTCTTTTAAGGTGCCAGCCTATAATTGTAATAATAAAAAAAAAATTAATTTAATTAATAGTAACTGAGTTAGTCTGTTATATGGTTCGCTATATTGCCATTCACGAGTAAGAAACCCTCATAAATATAAAACCATGCCTTGTACCTAATTTTCTCACTTGGGATCTGAGCTAGTTTGAATTAAAAGTAAGTTCCAATCCATTACATCGTAGTCTCTATTATTTCGCTTGCTTGTTGATTTTAGAATTTCAAAGTTAGAATTCTAGTGTTGGAGTTACCTTTTGACATTTTGTTTATTTATCGTGATTTTGTTATTTTTGACCAAAGAAAGGTCTGCCGCCCATCATTTTTTTGTAATTGATTGAGTTGAATTAAGATTACACTGCCAAAGGTATATTAATTCTCTTTGTCTAAAAGACATTAATATTATATCACTCTTGTTCAAAATTGTATTTACTATTTTTCTCTACCAGTGCAGTTTTGTCATAAGATTCTCCCTTCCTGCGTGGAGAGGTGGGGGAGGGGGTGAACGTTTAATGGATATTTTTATCTACTCACCCTAGTAAAACTCATTTAAAATAATTTCCAATGTCTTAAGGAATATGTATGCCAAATATCATTACTCTAATACTTCTTTCTGGAAATAAGCCTCTGCTAGTTCTGGCAATAATGAACTGCGAAAATTCCTTTCATAGATAAATATACATTACCTTTAGCAGTTTGTAAATGTACTGTAACTGCTCAGGGAGTTCTTCAATGATAAACCTGAATTTTCCAACAGTTGTTTCCCAGAAGTTATCCAATTCTATTTCATTCTCACTTATTGATTGTTCTTCTTTATTAAGCAGGTGTCGTTTAGCGACATTCGTTGTGACTGTTGCTGAAACATCATTATATCAACTTGAATTATTATATTAACCTAATTTACGCCGAAATTGGGTTTGCCCAAAAAAATATTTTGAATTTCTTTGGCGGTCATCGCACCAAACCTCAAGGCCAAACAGCCTATCCTGCTTATGAACTTCATCACCTTGTTGTAAATAATACATCACACTTTTTCGTTAATAATGCAGTAGAAAATTCGAAGGAAAAACAATATCCCTAATTAAAAGGAAGATTAAAAATAGGCGCTAGTTGAAACAGCATCATCTTACCCAAATAGCACACTTCCCAACAAAAATCAGGTTCGTCCTAGGTTTTTTCGGGAAAACCGTAGATCTTCACCTAGGAGAGAGCTGATTTTTTTGTGACTGTGCTATGTGGGTTATATAATAATATGTTATAGGACATGCGCGTAAACACGATATTTTCAGACAAGAATTATTTTAGGCTCAAGGGCCGTCGACGAGCTGAAACCGGAGTATAATGTAGAAACAGTTTGTGTGGGCAAACATTTAGAACTACAGTTGTTAAGCCCTCCTTAAAATACCCATGTGATAGTTACCGTAAAAAGTACCGAATATATAAAGTGACTTTGGGTCGGACGAATACGGGCCGATACGCCCAGATACACGAGAACTTTTTAACAGCGATCTTCGTTACTACGGTCTCGGCGTGCACACACTCACACTTGGGACAAATTTATTGTACTTGATCCCCATTAATAATGTGTTTAAAAATATATTCTGATTAAAATTCATGGACTCTTATTCAAGATAATTTTTTTATCTATTCCTTACAGTACAGATACAAATTTAAGCAGGCTAAAAAACATATTTCATTCGTTTAGATACTTAAAATTAATTTTATCGTGAAATAAAAAAAAGATACCACTTTTAGATATTTTATTATATAATCGACTCAAATATGAAGCTAATAACGCACTGCAAGTAATTCCCTTATGCTGTGATTGAAAAGTAATTAAAATTTTTTTTAAATCAATCTTCTGAATATATTATTATTGAAGTATATTGAAAATATATTTCAGAGCATATATATCACAAATTTAATGGTCAGGTAGTTAATAAAATTGCTATGCAGCTAAGAAAATAGTGAAAACATCATTATACAAGTAGAAATTCTGTTTCTCTGAGCTACTTTTTCTGGTAATCCAGATCACATAACAAAAATAATTTATCTTCAAATAAAGAGACTTGTGTCGCTTTTATTGCTTTTTAATTATATCTGCAATGCGATGACAGGGAATTTCAGTTTTAATAAAAATTTTGGCGAGTGTTTTTCACTTGTAAAATTATCATTATAAAATCTTATTAAAACTACGAATAAACAATTCAATTCTTTCGATACGCTCTATTGCACACGTCTCTGCAGCTAGCACCACATTTTTTGAAAATTAAAATTAAAACCATCCTATAATTAAGGGCTCATTTAGGGCTTTTGAGGACCGTGAGTCCTAAATTTTGGGCTTTCCAATTTTTTATAAAAAACGTGTTGCGCGCTGATTTCACATGAAGCTGGCAATGCCATACCTTTAGCTTCAATACTGTTGATTTAATCGAATAGATATAGGCTTTTTCAGAATGTAAGGGAACATTTAGAGGGTCGAAAAGGTGAAAAAGTATCTTATTATCAAAGTAAAGTTTTCAGTTCTGAGAATATAGTCCCTATAAGCTCTTCTTACATTTTTGTTACGGTGTATGTGATTCTTACAGAAAAAACTCTTTGATCACACTATGTATATTCTGATTTTTTCACTTTAAAATTGCTATTTTTTATTTTAAACCAAATTTTTTTCTAAATTTGAGAATTGGTTATCTGGTCCCTTTTTTATTGCCCTGAACTTTAAAGTCTTAAGCCATCGAAACGTGCGAAAACTTATAAAATGAACAATTAAACCTTAGCTACCTGAGAAAGTATACCTTCATCACTGTACCCAGCGACCTTTGTCAGGCACATGGCTAAGAAATCTAAAACTTTTGCGTGATGAAAATTAAGAAAAAAAATCTGATTAAAAAAATGGTCGTAGTTACCGATACACTTTTTTAGGTTTTTAAAAGCTTTTTAGTTATAAATGGAGAAAAATTGCAATCAATTCGAGTTATTTATTTGGTTATTTTTTTTATATCCCAGTTAGCAGTTCATTTATTTCACATCTACATGGAGAATTTATGTGCAGTTATAGATGTAGTTTATGAAAAATATTCGGACGATATGCAGTCATATGATGATGAATCGTTCTCTTAGACAAATAAATTTACCCGTGTTTTTTATTCTCATGTTTATATATTTTAAGTTTTTGCCCTCAGGCTTCAAAGTTTTCTAATTTAAAGTAGAGAAGCGCCAACACCAGATACAGGTTTGAGCCAGAGAGCATTTATAGATTTATCAACTTCTTATTACTCTGTCATTCAGCTCATTGTCGGTGACCGTAGCTTGGAGCCGCAGCAAATACGGGTTACAATGAGAGGCTCAACCGAGGGTTAAATTTTTTTGCGGCATTTTGTTGTTGTTAGAAATCTGTTCTCAATACTTTCAAAAATATTTGTTTAAAACATCAAGTTATATAGAGTTCTGAGTACCTCTGCAATAGTTCCAGAGTTCTTCATATGTTTTAGAAATACTTCCGCAAAAGTTAATTTTTTTTAGTTCCGGCTAATATTACCAAAAAACCGTTTTTCAAAATAAATTGCTAACCCCCCAATTTTTAAAAAATTAACTTTTTCTTTCATGACTCTCTGATCCCATAATACTTCTGAAATTCTTTGATAAGAAAACGCAAAACAAATCAAAAACGCATAAAAAAACTAAGTTTTCAAAAACGCAAAATGTTAACACATTTCTCATTTAAACAATCCAAAAGTTCTGTTTAAGAGTTCTAGATCCATCAACCGTATTTCTACAAAAAACGTCTTATAACACTTTTCAATTAAGTTAAAATTCGAAGAACTACAGCACTTTAAAAAAATCCAAAATTTTGGAATTCTAAAATGTTGAGAGTTCTAAGAGTTCTGATCAGAGTTCTGGAATTCTTCATGAAAGATCTACAAATAAGTGTCATCAAACTTTTCGACAAACTCAAAATTCAAAAAACTATGGTACTTTTCAGAAAGCTCATAATTTTTAAAAATCCAAAATGTTGACAGTTTTAATAGTTCAGATAGGATTTTTGGACTTCATAATAACAGCTCTATAAAAAGGTTTGTAACATTTTTCGATCAAGTCAAAATTCGAAGAAGTTCCGCACTTTTAGAAAATCCAAAATTTTAGAATACCAAAATGTTAAGAGTTTTAAGAGTTCTGATCAGAGGTAGAGTTCATGAGAGCTCTACGAAGAAGTTTCATACAACTTTTCGATCATGTCAAAATTCGAAGAATTATGGCACTTTTAGGAAAATACAAAAACCTTTTAAGAAAACCCATAATTTTTAAATATAATGGGTTTTAGAGTTATAAGAGTTCTAATAAGAATTCTGGATTTCTTAATGGCAGCTCTATAAAAAGGCTTCATAACATCCTTTGAACAAGTCAAAATTCGAAGAACTATGGAACTTTTAAGAAAAACAAAATTTTTTAAATTCCAAAATGTTGAGAGTTCAAAAGTTCTCATCAGAGTTCTGGACTAATTTATGAGAGGTCTACTAAAAAGTGTTATACAACTTTTCGATCAAGTCAAAATTCGAAGAACTATGGCCAATCCAAAATCATTTTAAGCAATTTCGAAATTTAACCATTTGGAGAGTTATAAGAGCTATGATCTGAGCTCTCAACTTCTTGAGGACAGTGCTATAAAATAGGTTTATAACATTTTTCGGTCAAGTCAAAATTGGAAGAAGTACCGCACGTTTAGAAAATCAAAAATTTTGGAATACCAAAATGTTGAGGGTTCTAAGAGTTCTGATCGGATTTCTGGACTTCCTAATGGTATCTCTATCAAAAAGTCTTAGTATTTAGTATTTATTTCAGAAAGTTCCTAGGGCTAATTAGCCCTCTAAGGAACAGAGTGTACATCGTAGAAGCTGTATTAAAAAAGAAGAAAAATAAAAAAACAGTTCTGGAAGTAATTTATCAAAATAATATGATTGAGATCAAGTAAATAATAAATTATGGTAAAGTAGTATAGAGTAAGCCGGATTTTACAAGATATATTTTAATCTGGTTTTAAATTATGACCTACCAATGAGTTATTTCTAAAGTGTGATTACTTTAATATTACTTTAATAATAAGTGTTGATGGTCCACCATATTAAATGCATTGGAGAAATCGAATAAGACAACGACCGTAATTTCCCTTCTATCCATAGCCAGTTAATTATCAGTAGTAACTTTAAGTGACGCCGAAATGGTACTGTGTCCTGCACTAAGGCCGGACTGAAGGGGATCAATAAGATTGTTGGAATTTATGCGATCCGTTAATTGGTGATAAACAATACGTTCCAATGGTTTAGTTATTGCATTTAGAATGGAAATAGGGTGGAAATCTTTGAAAGAGGTATGGTTGGAAACTTTTGGAATTGGTCTAATAACACCCATTTTCCATGAATACGGAAATATACCAACCTAAAGGGAGGAGTTGTAAATGTGCAGGAGAACCGAAAAAATAACCCAAAGTGATATCCGGATCAGTTTAATGTAAATTCCATCAATCCCTATTGCATTAGATTTGACCTCATTTAGTTTTTTCTCAAGAAATTCAGGAGAGATGTCCGAAAAAAAGAAGTTAGTGTCATCAAAAGAAGGTGGGAGAGTACATCCAAGAGTACACGAAACTGACCCACACAACGGAAGGGTTGCAAAGGTATTCTAGAGAGTATTAGGAGAAAAAGACGAGCCTGGAGAAGTACGCTTGTGAGGGATTATCCCCAATCGCCTTAAAAGTAGCCATATATTCTCATTTTTGTTTCTCTTTTTAACAGAGTTAAAGTTTTATTGATTATAGGCATCACGGATTTTGATTTGTACAAGGTTCCTTATCTTCCGGAATTAGGCTTGGATCGCCGTATTTCTCGTTCTTTTCGCCAATCTACGTTTATTATCACGTTCTTTCATCAGTATTCTAATTTGAGAGGAGATCCAAGGGCAAGATTTTTTTCACAAAGTGCGGAACGTGTATAGGTGCAAATTTATAAAAAGCTGAGGTCAAAAATGATGAAAGTAAGGTGGTCTTCGTATTAACATTCCGCTCAAAATAAATTTTTCCCATTCATATGTTGTAAGATGGTCAATGAAGTCAGGTTCATCTATGTTTGAGAGATTACGTATTAAAGTCTGAAATATGCTAGGAGTAAAGTTATTAGTAAATTTAAAATTTGATATTAATAAGGTCATAGTCAGATAGAAAGGAAAGGGAATGCTGCGAATAAGAAGAAACCTTTTCGAGGTCATCCACCATCATTAGATCTATCTGAGAACTAGATCGGTCTGTATGATGTGTAGATGTATGGAGAACTATTAACAATCTTGATGCATGTACTACGGACCTTAAGTATTTAGTTTGGTTGGTCGTTGAGTTTAGATTAGTATTGGGGTCACCTGTGACGATAATGTTGTTGTAATTGGGAACATGTACAAAAATGTCTGACTCAAGATCACTTCCAAAGAAGACGTTTGGTGCTTTACATATAACATCTACTAAAGCACTATCTTCTGTGGATCTAACCTCAATAAAAAGAAACTTAGTTAACGGATGAGTTGATGATAGAGTCACTCCTAACACAGCACTCCTGAGGCTAACCTGTAGGTAAAGGCAGATTCCATCCCCTCTCCTTGAATCTCTGTCTCTACGAAATAGGGTATACTTATCAAGAGCAACTGAACTGGAGGGAAAGTTAGGGTTCAGCCAAGTCTCAGAAACTGCTATAATGTGATAGAACTGCGAGATAAAATTATGCTTAAATTCTGGATAATGAGCCAAGCGAAACTGAGCATTTATATGACAAATAGATAGTGTACACTGAGATGGTAAATTAAATACATTAAAAGTAACTGAATAGCAAAAATAAAGCTCAAGGTAAAGTAACCTTTCAAAAAGGAAGATAAGAGAGTTATGCCAAAGTGCCTCTCCAAGAGACCAAACTTCGTGATTACAAAGAAAACTGAGTCAAAAATCAGTAACAATTACCAATAACATCAGAACAGTCTAACCTACATAAAAGAAGATGCATAGTAATAATAAATAATTAGGAGTAATATATAATATTTACCACATATGTCGATTAGAAAATACATTGATGAAGTACAGCCGCAAACAAACCCAAATCGAAGAAAGCTTAATTGCTATTTCAATGCATCAACTTGTTGTAGTGAGGAAAGCTGAATCCTAGGGGACCCATCCTCTTTTCGAGAGAAAATCTTCCCCGCTGCAAACTAAAGGTACTTGATTTTCTTCTGCCTCCTGAGTACGAGGGCCATTGAGTAGACCTTCCGATTGAAGGGCGTCAGTGACTCCCGAATGAAAATAAGATGTTTTTCATTCTCGGCCCAGTTAATGTCAACCGAAGAGAAATTCCTTTTCTTAATTCGCTGCTGGATGCAAATATCCCTTATGCTCTGTCGATTGAATTTAACGACGATAATGGAGACGAGCGAAGGTTTGGATGGTATCACCTAACGATTCCGATAAGAATTTATAATATCCTCCTTAACACAAGGTACTTCTAGCGCCCAAGCGATTGAAGCAATCAATGTAGGAAGGCTCTCGTTTGATTTCATTAGTAATTCATGAACTTCAAGTGTTATTTGAAGGGCAGCTTGCTCCTGATTATTGATTGAGGTATCAAGGGAGGCGATCTTAAATTTAAGTGATGCAGCCTTTAACTTCACAGTCTTTAATTATTCATCATGATCTGTTAAATTAACCTCAAGTATGCCGATCCGCTCAGCATTCTTAGAGATATCGGTCTTCATATCATTAATTGATGCTTTAATGTCAGAAATAAATTCTAGTTGTTTGCGCTCGCATTCTTTCCAAAAATTTTTTAAACTGTCCTGCGCCTGTACTACCGCAAGCTTCTGTGCATAGTCGGTTGTCAGAGTCCCAGCGATCGCGCACATGGAGTGGGGGATATCTGGAATTGAGCAGTCTGCATGGTCTTAACGTATTCAAAACGTATTTTGCAATTGCGACAAGTGAGATCACTTTGGCCTTTTTTCAGTTTTTCAAAGTTTTTTTCGACACATTAACATTGATACATGCCAAGTAGAATAAGAGACCACAATTATTGCAGGCTATCGAGCCCGATGCTCCTCTGCAGATCGTCTCATTACATTCCCAACACTCAGTCATCGTTCACAATGGCAACTGCAGGGTCAGTCGCTTTCAAACTGGCGCAAATCGTCTTTGAGACACTCACAGCCGAAAAATCAGCCAAGCCGATATATCTCTGCACTTAAAAAGACATCACCGTCACATTACAGAAAACCAGCGAGTCAATAACACAATAAACCACCATTTATTAGTCAAAACCCAGGGACGCACCAAAAACACGTCCAACACGTCCGACGTCACGACTAGAAGGTCACGACTTATACAATTCGAGTCAATATTTAAATTTCATTTTTGAAGAAAATCAAAATTTTGCAATACCAAAATGTTGAAAGAATGTTTAGATTCTTGTACTGCTTAATAAGAGCTCTATTAAGAAGTGTTATAAAATTGCTCGTTAAAGTCAGAATTGAACTTTTAAGAAAAACCAAAAATTTTTATTTTCAAAATTTTAAGAGTTATAAGATTTCTGATTCAGAATAGCGGTTCTGGACTTCTTCAGGAGAGCTCTAAAAAATGAGTTCTAAAACTTCTAGATCAAGTCAGAGTTCGAAGAACTACGGCACTTTTAGGAAACGCAAAATTTAAAAATTTTAAGATTTCTAAGAGTTCTGATATTTATGTTTATGGTGATACTAAGAAAAACATGAAAAATTTCACTTGGTTTTAACATTTATCATTTTCAGTTGAAAATGTCTGTATTTTGTTGAAACGTCATCTATTGTGTTAGAATATTAATATTTTGAACTGCAAATGTACTATTTAATTTTAATTGAAACCAAAATTCTTATTATTTTAAAGGTAAACTATTTTTAATCGACGATAATTTTATGCATTCTTTTTTCATCCTTACCACATAAATTTTCAAATAATGGTAATAATTACTTGTTTTATGTATAAAAATCAGAAATATATTGCACTCTTACGTTCTAGTTAGATCATAGTAAAGAAACAGAAAATTCATTTGTTGTTTCAACCCTCAGCGCGACAGGTGCCCTCAGATGAAATGATCAAGAATTATACCTGGTGAGAGTAGGACACTCACCTGTGGCTTTGAGGGCTAGAATCACACGTTACTTTTCATAGAAGGAGGATTTCAAGATTACTTGCCCATCGTTCCATTTCCATGGGAGGAACATCTGAAGATAACTCAAGCGCAATTCATGCTATCTGAAAACTATTTACTTTTCGAGTGCGCCCTATTTACAAATTCCATCTCAGGTCCAAAGCCCTTCGTGTTCGCGGAGCGTGTTAATTAGGGGGAATAATTAAATCTTGGCAAGGACTTGAGGGACACGACACAGACGGTAATGTAAACAATACCTGAACTATTATTGTTGAACTATACAGGACCTGTCATCACTCATGTAACGGCCACCTCAGAAAAATGTATTATTTCAATACATTTATATTATTACAATTCATAATACGCACTGGTTTTAAACAGGTTTTATGTTTCATCTCCAGTTCTAATTATTGAAACAAGAGCGCGTCCTATAAAAAAATGTCCAAAGAACATTTTTTGACCTAGTTTATATGAACTTTAATGCTTTTAAACTTATTTTGTTACTTGAAATGTTATTGCCTCTTGCGTTGTATTTTCCAAAAATAATTTTTTTTGTTTTTAACGTTTTTTATAAGAAGCACGTATAAGACAATACCACGGTAGAGTAATGCTGGAATGTTTAAGGTAACTACACTTTTAATATAAATAAAATGGAAGTGATTATTGATCAATGCATCCCTTGGTAGATTGCGGTAAGAAAAGTTTTTTTTCCTTCGAAAAACTAGAAAAATAATGCAAAAATTGAGCGTTTGTTCATTAAATGTTTATTAATTTACTTCTTTACATTGCGGGCTTCTCTGGGAATCAAATTATATTAAAAACGGCACTTTTAATGGAAGTAATTATTCATCCATTTATCCCTTAGTAGATTTCGATAAAGAAAGTTTTTTTGCTTAAAAAAACTCGAAAAATAATGCAAAATTTCCCTTTTGTGTATTCAATGTTTCTTGATATACTTTCTTACATGACGGGCTTCTCTTTAAATAATGTTATATTCGTAACTACACTTTTAATATAAATAAAATGGAAGTGATTATCGATCAATTTATTCCTTTATAGATTTCGTTAAAGAAAGTTTTTTTGCATAAAAAAAACTCGAAAAATAATTCAAAAATTTCCCTTTTGTGTATTCAATGTTTTCTGATATATTTTCTTACAAGACGGGCTTCTCTCTAAATAATGTTATATTCGTAAATACACTTTTAATATAAATAAAATGGAAGTGATTATTGATCAGTTTACCCCTTTATAGATTTCGGTAAAGAAAGTTTTTTTGCATAAAAAAACTCGAAAAATAATGCAAAAATTTCACTTTTGTGTATTAAATGTTTATTGGTATACTTTCTTACATAGCTAACTTTACTAGAAACTAAATTATATTCGAAACTAAGCTTTTAATATAAAGAAAATGGAAGTGATTATTAATCAATTTATCCCTTAATAGATTTCGGTAAAAAAAGTTTTTTTCCATCAAAAAACTCGAAAAATAATGCAAAAATTAAACTTTTGCTTATTAAATGTTTATTGGTATAGTTTTCTACATGTCTTTTAAACATATTATGAACAATTAGTTCACAACGTTTTTTTCTTCGGTCTGATGATCAAGTTGCGTATTAAAAAGACAAAGGAAATCCGAGTCAATAATTTAATATATAAAAAAAATTTCTTCAAACACCTCGCTACGTTTCGACCTAAACTGTCCATCATCTTCAGGCTATACCTGATACAAAAATT
>JAAAKG020037227.1:0-19222 GCA_010014905.2 Druon quercuslanigerum
GGTCTATATCAATATTATTAAAATATTGATAAATCTTAAGATTGTGAAAAAAATGTCTCTATCTCCGCTGGGATCTGGACCCAGGAAATCTGAAGGTCCTGGGTTCAGATCCCAGCGGAGATAGACATTTTTTCACAATCTTAAGATTTATCTATATTTTAATAATATTGACATAGACAAGTAGACAAACAAAATTAACATCTAAAATTAATAATAAGATTAATATTCTGTCGCAAAAGACGAACCTTCAATAAAATACATGACTTTTCAACCAAGCTGTGGAATTTATAACTGAAGAACATCAACAAAAAAATGAATTTTTAACAAATTATTTCCACTTTCAACTAATTAGTTGAATTTTAAACTAAAAATGTAATAGTTGATATTTCAACTAAAAAGATATTTGAATCCTCAACCAAAACAGATTCATTTTGGACAAAAACAGTTGGGATTTGCATCCAAAAAGAATTAAATTCTAACCAAAATCCTGTCCATCCGGTTTTTCCTGCCTGACTTTCTGGAATTCCCTGACATGTGCAGCAACTCTGATTAAATCTAAAATAGTTAAATTGAGATTATTTTCGTAAAATTAGAATATAATTAAATTTAAATCTGACTGCTTATTTATTTCGGGATGATTTTTTTTAGAAGCTAGGATTGGTACTTTATATGTGGGGCAAACGATCGAAATCCGTGGATAAGCCTTTAAGATAAAATTGGGTCAATAACTTGCGATTGTCGTGGCGTACGTTAGGTACTTGAACGTTAGTTCTTCAACCATCTCTTCACTTCTTCACTATCTTGAAACTCCTTCTTTCACAGTAGTACATATAAAGAGAGGAAGTAGATTCTCGAAAAAAGTAGATTTTAGAGCTTTTTCTTCCTTAGGAGGTGTGAATCGAGATAAGGAAAGGAAAGAAAAGAAAAAAATTAAAGTAAGAAAGAGAGCAATGAAAGAGTAGGAATGATTAAGGTTCTGATTTTCCTTTCATGGAATTTTCTCACTTCAAATATTTTATTTATTCATGAATTTTGAACATCATATAATTTATTTAGTTTGTTTTCAAATAGTTTTATGTCGACCCCAACATTTTTTACCCAAAATAAAAAAATATTTAAATTAAAGACTCAATAATAAATGTTTGCATTTTTAGCTTCAAAATAAAAATGGTATGGAACTTGAATTAAAATACAATAACACAATTACGAATAAAAATTGTAATTTGACAATTTAAAAACGATAAAATTTCGAAAATTCTTGGCTTTGAAAACTAATTTAGGATTCCAAATTGAAAATGAAAAATCTTTTCGAAATTTCCAATAAAAATAAAATTTGAACTTGATTCTTCAAATAATGTTCAAACACTCAGAATAAAATTATGTCATTTTTTATGCAATTAAAATTGGAAAAATCGGTTTATATGCACGTACGTCTAAAAATTCATCAATTACATACTTCAAAACTCGAAAGAATTGAAATATAAAAAAATGCTTTAATAATACAATTTTCCAATTTACCGAACCGTAGGACGACAAAAAATGTATGCACAGGGTATAATTTTTTCAAAGTTTACAAAATTTTTTTATTTTTTTACTTTAGCACATGTTTAAAAAAAAAGTTGTATATGTTGAACTAAAAATTTCGTCTCTTTAATGGCATGCTTCTACAACTCAATCTAAAGAAATATCATGTTCGACATGTACAATATTTTGTTTTAGATTCGCAATAAACTAAATAAAAAACAAACATATTTTATGCACATTTTCAAAAAATGGGATGATTTAAGCAGAAAGTTTTTTTTGACATTTTTTATATTTACTCAATGCCAAAAAACGTACCTAAAAAATCGATAATTTTTTCATCCACAGGCAACATTTTACGTATTTTCAAAATTTTGAAGTTTAAATTCTCAAATTATTTTTCTGACATTTTCCGCCCCCTAAGACCATGTAATATACAGAAAGATTTGCTCTGATTTGATTAAAAATTCATATTCCTAGTTTGAAGATTCAACTGTTTTGTATAAAATTCGAATATCAGTCTAATTTCGGCACACCGGAATTCTACCCGATGTCAGTCTTGTTTCCGCACACCGCCACGCTGCCCGAAGTTATTCTAGTTTCTGCACACTGTCATTCTGTCCGATGTCAGTCTAGTTTCCACACACCGTTATTGTACCCGATGTCAGTCTTCCTTTCCGCACACCATCTCTCTATTAATTGCCAGTGTAGATTACACACACCGTCACTCTGTCCGAAGTTATTCTAGTTTCTGCACACTGTCATTCTGTCCGATGTCAGTCTAGTTTACACACACCGTTATTGTACCCGATGTCAGTCTTACTTTCCGCACACCATCTCTCTATTAATTGTCAGTCTAGATTACACACACCGTCACTCTGCCCGAAGTCAGTCTAGTTTCTGCATACCACCACTCTGCCCGATGTCAGTATTCGTTTCCGCACACTGTCACTCTGCCCGATATCAGTATAGTTTACGCAAACCGTCACTCTGGCCGACTTCAGTCTATTTTCCGCACAAAGTCACGGTGCCCGATATCAGTCTAGTTTCCGCAAACCGTCATTTTTCTTATGCCGTGACTCTGCCCAACTTCAGTTCAGTTTTCGAGACGACTCTGCCACCTTACTCTACTGGAAATTAATCAATCATGTTTTATTCTTGTAGATGATCTCCCCAGCAAGTGGACCTAGCATCAGCAAATCTTACAGGGATTACAAACCATCTAGTTATCAATTATCTCGAGGTATTTTTTAGCTTCAACTACAGTAACCCAATGCTTCACACTGATGGGACCAATATAAACATTCACACCAACTCGCGAGTAAGTCCTATTCAAAATTAATTAGAATCCACATTCAATGAGAGTTCAGAATCTCAACGGTTTCCTTTTGTTTAAGGTTGACGTTGACAGAGGAGAAGACACAAGCAAGTTGCAAACAGACATCAATTCCAACTGTTTAAATCAAATTTAAATCACCACATCCAATTCTCCGTGAAAATGATCAAGTCTAGTCAAACGTAGAATAAATAAATTTATTAATTCTCAATTTGTATACAAATGTCGTTTTTCATTTAATTCGAATATTTTTGGTTTAAAATTAAAAAATTTGTGGTAAAAAGTAGATCTACTTTGTTATAAACTTTTGTTATTTATCATTTCAGATGAAAATTGAATTATTATGTTAAAAATTCCTTTTTTTGCTTGGTTGAAAATAATGCTTGTAACTGAAAATTTAACTATTTCATTTTTTGTTGGATTTATCTTTAGTTTAACATTCCGCTGTTTCGTTGAAAATTAAATTTTTTAACTGAAAATTTAAATATTGTATTTTAAATTGTTTGAACATTTATTTTTACATTCTCATCAATTAAGATGGAAAATATTAGATTCATGAGACTTTGAACCTATCCACTTTTCGTAAATTTTCAGAGTTTTCAGACTACCTGAGGCAGAGAAAACGGATTTACAAACATGTCTGTTCGTCTATCTATCGGTCGACATGTCTTTACTCGAAAAAGGCGATACATTTTAAAGAAATTTCCTAATAAAAATTTTATTTTGTTAAAAATTTATATTTTCGGATTGAAATTCAATTTTTTCATGGAAAATTCGACTTTTTGGCTAGATCATTCAACTTTTCGGGATGCGTTCGGTGATTATTTTTTTATTCCTAATTATTTCAGCATTATCAATCAACTCTATTAGTTAATCTAATCAAATTTTGATTGCTTTAAATAAACAAACTATTATTCTCTAACCATCTTGATTTAAAACACGTTCGCTGACAATAAAGAAGGATTTTTAAATACTTTTTTTTAAAGAATCACTGACTCAGAAAACAGATTTATTAAGCACTATATTGAAGAAATAAATTTTCGATTAAGAAAATATGGACACACATAAGTTACTAAAGTTATAAAACTTGGTATACGACACAAAAAAGAAGATTCCGATAAAGTATGATTAAATTGTTATTTTTTCTTATAGTCCTCTCACTGAATTTGCTACAGTAGTATATTTCCGAGTTTTATCCGACAGGAAACAAGAAGCTATCGGTGGAGTAACTCCCTCCTGGGAATGTGAGACATACGAACATTTCACATAGCTCTCCAATATATAGTAAAGAGGCAATTTGATCGTCTTTTCTCCTCTGGACATTAAGTACCTTCAAACTTTTTTTTTTAAATTGAAGTTTTCATGCAGCTCAATCCTGAAGTCCTGAACACTCAATAAAGTGTTTCTTTTTTTTTCTTTTACCTTTGCAAGAATGAGATAAAAATAATTGAGATTGAATTTAAAATCATTTTATTATCTGTATATTTAAAAAGATTACTTTCTCCCCGCCTGTACACTTTTGAAAAATCGATTTAAATTGAAGTTCCGAAGAAAATAAAATGCTTCGAACTTTCTATATCTCAATATCTCGAATGGAAAAAGGATTTTCTGCTCATGATGGATATTTTACATTTTCTTCTTCAGAGCGGAAAAAGGGCCAGTGAAACTTTTTTCTGGCTGTCTACGTTGGGAAAGAAAGTTGCCAGTGATATAAAATGCAGTGAAATAAAATTTGTTCCCTTCTTTTTTCTGTCGCACTTCGTTCCACCGGAAATTTATTCTGCTCTGCGAAATTTTCGCCTTTCTACATTATTCCGTCAGGAATATTCTGTAGAGATGAAATATACATAACAGATCCCACAAACATGCTGTATAACTGATTTCAATTTAAATAATGTACATCAGCAACACCACTATTCAGATGAATTAGAACGTTTGTTTAAAATCGAAAAAAATGAATTGAAAATAGTTAGCAAATATTTAAAAATGCATTGAATTCAGTACGTTTAAAATAAGTTTAAAAACATGCAAGGTAATTCAAAAGAATTGTATGAAATGCCTAAGAATTATAGATAGTTTTAAGACTTTACGATGAAATAAACAAAAACTAAAGAAAATTCTTAAAAAAATGCATTGAATTGAGTTGAATCTAGGAAAATAAATTTAGGATAAATTAATAACAATTCAGGATGAATTCGAAAGTAATTCAAATTAATTGCAAAAAATATTTGAAAATCTCTTCAAATATTTGAAACCCTACAAAATCTCTCAGTTCTTGTAAATCCATTCTTCAAAATCGATTAAAATATCATAAACTCCCATGAATTTCTATGAAATTTGATAATATTTCCTGAAATCCTGAGAACTTTATTAAAATACTTTGAGAGCTTTGAAACCCCTTAAATCATTGAAATCTTCGGAAACCTTATAATGCCCCTAGGTCCTGTATAATCGTTCCAATCTTCCGAATTTCTATCAAATTCTTTACAACCGCATCAAAATGGCCTCACATTTTTTTTAAATAACATTAAAATATTTTTAATTTTTTGAAATCCCTTTAAATTATTGATATCAATTAAAAACTACTTTTAATCTGTTAAAAGTCCTTAAAATATTTAATATCTTTTGAAGTCCCTTGCAACTTTTAAAGCACTTGACAGTGTCATTAACCCTTTGAGGGGCAGTGTGGAGTATTCTTCCCATTTTTTTTGTTCGTAGTTTTTTTTATGGATTTCTGCTTTCATTTTACAGTGTTTGGTATAAAAGTGTGCATCTTCAGACTCTTAGGGATCCATGTTATGTAATCGCTACAAAAAACTGTGTGAATTTTTTATCAATAATTAGTTATAAACAATTTAAATCTTAGAAAACTCGCTATTTTCGAATAAATTCGGCTATTCTTTAACTGCAAGTCCAAAAGCTTTCACAAATTTTTAATTTTTTTTATATGTTGCCCCACAATATATATTTTGTTCAAAATTCTCGACAGGCCAGTTTTTTAAAAATTTCTTTTGAATTATTCAAAAATTGCAATCTAAAATGGCAATCTTTTTTTACCAAATTACATGTTTTTTTTTAATGTTAACATTCCGACGACCAAATCGTTATCAGCGACCCCAAAAAACCTATAAGCAATTCATGGCGAAAATTCGTCCAAGAGGAAAAGGTGCCCCTCAAAGGGATAAATCACTGACATCAATTGAAAAATCATTGGGATCTTTACAAATACCTTAAAATATTTTAAACAATTTGAAATCCCTTGAGATTTCTTAAAAACCTTGAAAATTTCATGAAATTAAAAAAACCCTAGAATACATTTTAAATCCTTTGAAACAATTTAAAATCACTTGAACCTATTTAAAGTTCTAGGAAAATCCCTTGGAATTTAAAAATATTATAAAATCTTTCAAAACCTTTGAAATCACTTCAAATTATTTAAATATATTAAAAATACTCTAAGATATTTCAATTCATTTAAAATCTCTTAACATTTTTCAAAGCATTTTGAAATCCTTTCAAATAATTTAAAAATCTATGGAGTCTATTAAAATTTTCTAAAATTTTTTAAATCTTTTACATCATTGGTAATACCTTGATATGCTTCAAAATCCTTGAAATCCTACAAAATCCCTCAACTTTTTTAAATCCATGAGAAAATTATAAATCCTGTGAAACTATATTAAATCTGATAATACTTGTTGAAATCTTGGAAAATTTATTAAAATACCTGGAGAGTTTCCAAAATCATTTAAATCCCTGGAAATCTTATAAAATGCCTTGGAATCTTTTTAAATAATCCTGAATCCTAAAACCTCATAGGTCCTATTAAATCCTTACACATCTTCTGAAATTTGTTTAAAGCCCTTAATATCAGTTAAATCCTTGCAAATTCCTTTAAATTTTTTTAAAAACTTTGAAAATGCTTTGAAATCTCTTAAAATACCCTAAAATATTTCAAATCCTTTGAAATCCCTTGCAACTTTTAAAAGGTTTTTAAAATCCGTTGAAACTTTTTAAAGCTTTTTAAAATTCATTGCAATTATTTTAAATACCATAAAATCTTTTAAATACTATGAAATCACTTTAAATGATTGACTCCGTTATTAAAATCTATTGGAAATTACTTGAAATCTTTGAAAATATCCTACATTATTTAAAATCCTTTGCAATCTTTTGAAATTCCTTAAAACTTTTTTTAAATTTTGAAAATTTATTTTAAATCTTCAAAATTTATTGAAATCCCTTCAAATTACTGAAACATATTTAAAAATTCTTGAAGTATTTAAAAATACCCTAAAATATTTCGAAAGTAACTGAAGTGGTTACTTATGGTGTTTCTAACAGAAATCCCTTGGCGTTCGCCCCGAGAAAGATACACAAAATGTAAATACTGCATTATTATTTTGGTATATTTCGTTTTGGAAATATAAATATTTCTTAGATTTCCGATTCTCATAGTTGTCGGTGAAAGGTCATGTCACATATGTATGTAAATAGTTTCAAGTATTGATTGTGACAAGCGATATGATAGTATCGAGGATATATTTCTGACGCGTTGCAGCTGCACATTCGCATCATCCCACAGGAACAGATCGTGAGGAAGATGGACGAGATGCGATGCGACGAATTCTGATTGAATTGTGAATATTATTATATTTCCAGGAATATTTTTCCTGAATAAAAAAGGCTCTTAGATTTTGAATTATTTTAAATTTTGCAACCCAAGGGGGGGGGGGGTGTAGGGTCTTGCAACTTTCGAAAAATCGATTTTTTTTTCTTTGCGTTTCCTTATGATTGCTGAGGGGAAAACAATGGACCGAATGCATGGGATTCGGTTCATTTTTTCCCTATGTTGCTAATATCTTCGTAAAATAGTTTTTATTTTTTAAGAACTATTTAATTACATTATTAAATGATAGTAACTATTATTCATTACGAAGATATTACAGAATTAAAGTTTTGTTCCATGCATTTGGTCGATTGTTTTCTCCCTCAGTTTTAATTAAGGGAAGTTAGCTGATGGTTGAAGTGAAAATATCTAATAATATTCGCCAGAAATATATGTACATGTAGATGCAGAAAATGTACTTCATGCAGCTGGAGTGTAAGTTAAAAAAATCAATTTTTTTCTTCACTTTTTCATAGTTTGAAACTTTAAACGCGTTTTAATCGAAACAACCATTTTCAAAGTCGGTTCCAACTCTCACTCAAAAATTAACTATTGCACCGATTTTTTTCAAGCTTTGCACAAACTTTTTACATATAAAATACAGCTCCCTACGTCGTTTTTTTTGTATTGAAATGATTTAACAGCTACAAAAACGTCGAAATGTCCCGTAAAAAATCGCTATTTTTGCTTCAAATGACCAAAATTTTAAAATAAAAAAAAAAGAAATAAACGACGTAGGGGGTAAGAAAAACTCATATTTTAACGAAATTTATTTGCTTTTTAATTTCCCATATTTATACGATAAGCTACAGTTGGCACCGCAAATCATCTTTTTGAACAGGATGTCCTCGAAAATGCTCCGTCATCGGCTTATTTTAAAATATTTTTCAACTAAAATTTGACAAAATGTTCTCCGAATGATGTTCTCCGTAAACTATGAAACAAAACTTACTTTAACCATATCTTTAAAAAACATTCCTAAAAAAAAGTTATTTTTTAGCCTGCTAGACCCTACTTTCCCTTAACATGGAAAATAAGAGTAATATAAAGTTTAGGATTATATATTAGAACTGCAGTTTTTAAATTCAGATAAAATTGTAGAAACTTTATTGACGCTGAAAAATTTAATTTATAAACACTGCTATTTACCTGTACAGATCAACCAGATTTCGATTTAGCAGATGCATTGTTGCATCTGCTGCATTGTAACGTTATTTTAACAATGTCGTGCGACTTCAATCGTACTTTCCTGACTTCGTTTGAATCTAGTTTTTGAATTAATTAGTTGTTGACTTCGATGAATTCAAGCGATGACTGTCGACTTCGTTCTGACTTCGTCCTGCCTTCATGACTCAGTTTGACTCGGCTCGCACTGTACAAGTTCCTACTGTTCATAGTTTTACGTGATTTCGTTAAAACTTCACGAAAAATTCTAACGTTAGAAACGTTTGACTTCAGAGTGAATAGCCTCTCGTTATTTACATAAAAAATGTTTCCAATTTAATTTAAAAATAAATAAATTACAAAACCAAATTCATGGCAAACGGAAGCAAATCATTAATACCAGACCAAATTCCAAAAGGTAACATTAACACTATCTATCTGAAACTATCTATCTGAAACTATCATATAAAATTAAGCTGCCGTCTCTAAATTGCATTAATAATAATCTTCTCACACGTAATTAAATTTTCGCTTGATATTATACAATATTACTTGGATTACGAAGCTATCTATGATAATGTTATGTTTAATTTTAAATTTGGATAAACTATGTGCCTTTAAAATATTCATTCTCTAATTTAATTAGGATAATTATAAAGTTTTCTTTTAATATCAAAAATCTTTTATCAATCATCAATATTTCATATTATTTATCAGTTGAACTATTTTCCTTTCCACTTAAATTTTGAAACAGAATTTGCATTCATTAGTCATTCCGAATTATCAATAAACCATATCTGATTTCATCGTCAATTATTCAGGCTTTCGATGTGATAATCTGATAATGAACGTGAAATGTTAATTTAATTCACGTTTTCATGAATAATGTCAGGTTTCTCTGCAGTTTACATATTTATTTTAATTATCTTTTCTTGTAACAGTAAACAAATTTTGTTTTAAGAAAGATGGTTTTCTTGTGAGACAAAACTTTTTTTCAATTTAGAAATTTTAATTTGAAAGGTCTCATTCAGAAATTTCAACTTAAAAATTATTTAATTCTTTCAATTTTCAAGTTATTTATGTAACCCTTTAATTCTTGAAAGTGAAAATTTTACAATTTTAAACCATTTAAATTGTCATCAACTGTACAGTTTTTAATGCTCTAATTAAAACAATGTAAAGCTGAAATACTGTAATTTAAATTGATGAGATTCTCAACATTTTAACCCTAGTCTATTTGATTTTAAATATAGTGAATTTAAATGAACTATAAATTATCAATTTTTCAACCTGAAAAAGGAGTTCAATTTAAAAATTTTAAGGATCAAATTCAAAATTATTAAATTTCACACGCTTACTAATTTGAAATCGTCCAACCTATGAAGGATTTAAATTGCAAATGGATGAATGATGTTTTGATTCAATTCACAATCCTTTAAATTAAAGCGAAACAAATGAAAAATTGTCAACTTTTAAAAGTCGAAGTCTGAAATTACTGGATTTTTATTTTTTTATAATAAGAATAATAATAATTTAAAAAATTAAAAGGCTCTCTTTTTCTGTATCTAATTACTGATTAATGAAGACTTAAATTAAAAAATTTCGCAACTGCGTGGATGACAATGTCAGAAAACTCAATTTTTAACTAAACTTGAAATAAATTGGTACAATCTAGAAGAATTCAATTCACAATAGTTTTGAATTTTAAATGCTATATAGTTCTAATCTAATTAACTATCTAATTTCGAAATAAAATGATTTAATTTAGCGAAAATTAAAATTTGAAACTAACATTTTTTTATCATACCGCCATCATAAGTGCGATTTAGTCACTGTGAATAATACCCAAAATAGAACTTTTTAGCATAGGTCGTACATTTTTCAGTTGGGGTATGTAGGGTATTTATTTGGCGCATTCAGGGTATTCTAATATAAACTTCTTTACTCACACACATTACCGGACGCCGTATCTGGACCCTCTCGGGTTTTTAGATGTGGACTCTATCCAACCTATTTATGATTGATTGGTGTGATAAAAAATAGGATGTAACACTCGGACCGTCAGTGGCACTTTACCTTAAGTAAATTGCAGTATTAGGCCAAAAAAGTGCCACTTAGGTCCCTTCTATCACAAATAACTATTGTACATACTTCAATCTCAAAGTACTGATTTTTAAATTGTACAAAAAGTGAAAAAGTAACTCGCTGGAAGGCTTGAAGTAAACACTCAAAATAAAAAATAAAATTTAATTATGAATGTTCTGAATTAAATAATTAAAAATTTAGAGGCATAATATTAGTGTTAGAAGTTCAAAAATTTGAACCAAAAACTACAAAAATTTCAGGTCAAAAAGCAAATTCTTGGTCAATTTATGTTCTCAAAAAACGTAGTCATTTTCCAGTTTTCCTGTTTTCTAGGTCGAGTATCCATCCTCGTTTTTACGATGAATGTAATTTGAAATAAAATGGTGATTCGTGGCGGCTATAATGAATTATTAAGTGCACATAAATGTATATTAAAGAAAGTGACGTCCTCATTCGGAGTTTTGCAGTATAAAAATTGTTATGTTAAAAATAGTATTTAATTTACAAATAAAAATGTACATTACCACTAATATTTCAAGCATATGAAATCGTTTTTACCCAATTTAAAATAAGTTTCTCAGTATTATATATTTCCTAATAATAAACCATACTACCTTTTTCCAATTAACCAAAAATAAAAATAAAATAAAAAATAGACCTAATCTACAACTGACCATATTCACAATAAATTTCTAGCATTCAAGGCAAACTTTAGAAAGTTTCACCCATCCGTTGAACTCTAATTATAAAAAGCAATTCAATTAACGAATTCTAGGTTATTACTTAAATTGCGAAAATTGGACTACATTTAAAAAAATGAAAACACTTGAGTTTACAAGTACGCTGCTATTCGAACCTGCATATTAAAATTTAATATAACATGTATGTAAAATTTCGACTACCGTTTATGCAAATGACTTCGTATAAATTTAGATTAAATTTAATACAGATTTTTCTAAGAGTGTGGGTGGGTACATAAATGATTAATTTAAAAGTCTTGATTGAAATTATAAATTACATAGAGCACGACTTTCATTAGTCATATCTTTTATTTGCGTTTACAGTGATAAATGGACTTTTAGATTCATGTAATCCCCACAGAGCGAAGAACTTAACTGGACCTTCCGCATTCCTGGACGTCGTAAGTCTTCTGATCGTACGTCGATCAGAAAGACAAATCGCTAATTTGCTGGAATCTTTCTCTGTCAGTCAAGATTCCCTGGAACACCTCAACTTCCATACTATGTACGAACTGGAACGAGTCAATCCCAGTGGGATATATTTACGTCAAACATCGATATTTCCCACTTTCTAATTAGCATAAATTCGCATTGTCTAAAGGAAAATACACTTTTTTCACTGGGCGTCAAAAAGTTTCTAGTGGGTGTCCAAATGACTTCATGAAAAATTGACCAAGAATAAAAAATAAATGATTTCAGCTCACATAACGTGGTTAAACATCGAAATCACAAAAATGGTATTTTTCTCGTTAATTCTGAACCAATAATTTTTTTCTGATCCTGATAAATGTTATACTACCTATACGATCATCACATAACCCGAGCAGAAATACCAATATGGATCGGATCGGGGCCAGATTGGGCAGAATTCGGCCCAAATCGGGCTATCTAGATGGGGCCAGGCTTCAAATGAAACGCGATACCCGATCGGGGCCCAAGTTCAGCGCCTAGAGATAACCCAGCCTGGCCCCGGTCTGGCGCCGCTTGGGCTCACATAAATTTATTAATATTATTTCTCATTAAAACAGATTTAAAAAAAACAATATTAAAATCGCATAGATTACCTCTCAAACTGAAATTTGAGAATATAAAAATCAGATTATCAAGCAGATTAAGTTTTAAAAATATTATAGTTAGTAAGATTAGAAACGTAATATTTTTCAAACAACTTTTTTTGGAGCGAACGTAAAAGTCGAAAGACGCAATATGAAAGCGAATACACTACCTAAAAATACGTAAAAATAAATAAGTTTATGACGTCACTGTTGATATGGCTCGTTTTCACATCCAACAGAGTAAATATTACTTCAGCATCCTTTCTTATAAGTAAATAACCTCATTTCGAGGTTAGGTTTCATCTTAAAATACTTGATTTTACTTACTATTGTAGTCAACTGTTTGACACTGTCCATTGGAACTTGGGAGATTTAGAATCAACCCACTTTAGGCCCTGAAATTTATGGGGCGCCATCTACTGTCACGATGGGCTGTTATGTCGGAGTCTAGAGGGGGCCAAATTTAACATCCACAAATTTGTGTGCCTGATCTGGCCCAAGTCGGAAATAACGCAAATATATGGCAATTGCTGCACGAGAAGTGCCTAAATGAAGTATATATAGACCTCATCGAGGGGCGATTGACTCTCGAGTAAAGACTAAAAAAGTCGAATATTTTCGAAAATTTAAAATTGTTCCTTATTTTTAAATAAGTTATTAGAGTATTCACGTTATTCATGTGCAGTGAGCACATCGCACTTCAAAGTCGTTTTGATTCGTCGACTCGTCCATACTCGCTCTCTATTTAGCTTATTACGACTTTACGAAAAATATAAAATATTTTCTATGAGGCAAATGAAATTTTACGCGATTTTTACTATTTACGGCATTTTCACTTGAGTATATGAAACATAAGATGATTTTTATGCGTTTCATACTCCACAGGAACTTTTATTTTAATAGTGCAATTTTTATCGATTTTTAGCATTTTTCGGTAATTTGACTTCAGTTACCAACGTAAAAGAATGTTTAATTAGATCTATACCATACATCAGTAAGCACAGCCTGTCTTCTTTTTTACCTAACCCCATTTCGCCCCATTGTTTTTTCTTAAATTTAAAAAATCCCCCAAAAAATCAAAAAATGCACAATAATTATTGTCTTCCCAATTTTCCCCTTTCAACAGAGTGGCTCTAACTAGTATCTACGTAGTTGCATAAACATTAAACCATGTGCGTGTCGCATTTCAGAATAGCAAAATTTCACCAAAAACTTGTCCATTCATGTTCGGAAACCATCTCCAAAACCATCAGTCAAAACATCTCAATATGTGGAATGCGCAAGGAAAAGCCATGATTAATGGAAAATCGACGACTGGGTCCTTCACCATAACGCACCTGCCCAATCATCGCAGCTTATTCAGCAATTTATGGTGAAACGTGGCCTTACACAACTTTAGCAGCCCCCATACAGTCCTGGCCTTGCTCTTTGTGACTGCTGCTTTTTCCCAAATTAAAGTATCTTCTAAAACGAAAACGATTACAAGACGTATAGGAAATAAAATAGAATGTGACAAAGCAGCTATTATATTACCCGAAAGATGACTTGAAGAAGTGCACTCTTACTCTGAATTAGTAAAAATTTTACTAATTAAATCAGTTTATACACTTTTGACTGATGTACCACTTACTTCATTATATTTGCTACTGTAATTAGTACAAAATTTACTAATTAATCAGTTTATTAGATTTTAACTGATAAATCAGTTTTTTCCTATTATTAACTAATCTTAATAGTAATAAAAACGCCAATAGAACATAACTTAATTGTGACAGTTGAAAAAAATATCTGCATCGAAATAAAATCTTTGTTGGTTTTGAAACCTAATAAAATATACCGAAAAAATACATTAAGGGTGATTTATTTAATAAAAGCATATATTTTTTTATATACCGCTATGAGTATCATTTGAGTAGAGCGCCTCCCAAATGTGGTGAGCCATTCTCACCGAGGACGAGTCCGTTCAAGCACTGTCAAAATATGTGGATTGCGGAACACTCGGAGAAGACAAACGTCTGCAAACGTCGAGTTTTTAAAATTTTTTAAATCTGACTTCTAACTTAAGTTGATTTAAAACCAGACCAGAATGTATGCGAAACATAACCTTTTAAAATTAACTGATTTCATCAAGGGAAATCTTACTGTTAAATCAGTAGTTCCACGGCCGGGCTCTATTCTTTTGGATAACTGATGGAATTAGTAATTTTTGTTTAACTAATTGAATCAGTAAATTTCTACGAAGCTCAGTTCTAGCTATGACAATTAGTAGAATTTAACTGATAATCAGTTATATTTTACTAATTCAAATTTAGAAAGCTGGTGCACTACAAGGCCGGGCATACTTATCAGTTTGAAAATAAAGAGAAAAGTACAATTTTTTGTGATTTTGACCGTTGATCGCGTTGTGCGAACTGAGAGCATTTTTATGTTTCGCTCAAACTTTCAGGAAATCATTTTAACACCCACCAGAAATTTTTTAGCCAAGAATCGGAACTGCTGATTTTACATCCGTATAATGTAATTTATTCTACCTTCTGACTACCCTCAGAATGCAGTTTTCCAATTAGAAGTGATATTCCATAGAAAAGAGTCTCTGACATGTTTATAAATGAGAGCTCAGACCAAGAAATTCTCAGGTAGGAAATAAAAAGGTTTATTGACAGGGAAGATTTAGGAAGCGCGTATTTTGAATTCTTCTGATTCGAAGGCGAGAGGAAGAAATTAGGTTAATGTGAGGTGGAAGCGTGCCAGACCTACTTTACTATCTGGTCGCAATAACTATGGAAACCAGACTTGGTTCTAACAAAGCTGTATACTGGGAGTGAAAAGGAAGCAAGTTTACGTTTTAGCAAAACATTCCAAGACGGTCGATACGGAATTTTCTCTGACCAAACAGTTTCGAAGGTCTACGAACTCCAAATTACATATACGAGAAAAATATTTGTGTGAAATTTAAGTGACTATGTATCTTGAATACAGAGTTTTATGTGATCAGTCTTATAAATTTTAAGACTCATTCTTATACATGAGGGTGATGTATTTTATAAGTGAAAAGAAAAAACTATTTTCGAATCTAAACACGTGCACTAACCTAAACTGTACTGTTTAGCTCAACAAATTAAGAAAACAAAATTAAAAATATAATATGATTTAGATTGATTTAGGGTTGCCCTACTTTGTATTCGTCTTTTTTCAACTACAACTACAACGACTACAACTACAACGACTACGACTACAACAACTTTTGTCAACTACAAAATGAAAAATAAATAGATTTTAAAAAGTTACTTATTATTGAAACTTTAAAAAACAATTAAGAAAAAATGATTATTTTCCCTAACAATGAGTTTGAATACTTTCATTAAATTTTTTACAATGATACATACAATTTAAAGACATTGATAAAATAAGAACAATCAATCGACTATACTATGAATCAACCTACCATAAAAATCGATTTTAAATTATCTAATTTTATCCTGGTTCGATCTAAAATTATTCTATTTCGAATGTTATGGAAAAAATCTTTTATAATTTAGGCCTTCCTTTGCAAAATACACAAGTATTAAGAAATTAAAATTTGAAACCTAACAATCTTTGTTTATATTTGAGCTTAAAAGCATTGCATTGTAAATCCTTTCAATTAAACGCATATATGTCGATAGGACACTAATATTGAATTTGCATTTTTTTAAACAAACAAACGTGTTAAGCGGCTTGCTATGCATTCAAGATTGTATATTTGCAAATTTTTCTCGAACAAGTAATAATTTGGAGATTTAAAAATTAAAATTGAACGACATTAAATGATTAAGTTCTTTTTTACTTAATTTTCCGGTTCCTTCTCGGTCAAAAAAAAAATTACCGGTTGATGCCCGATCTCGTGACCACACTTTTCCAGTGTTCTTTTTAAAATAAGTATAATAAAAACTACATCAAAAATATAAAAAACATTAGAACTTCGAACGAGATAAAAAGCAAGGAAAGCACAATCTGTAAACATGTTGATGTGAAATCGAACGTGTGGATTGTTTCTTTGCCTCTTTTTTCCTTCTCTTTTTATTTTCCAGGTTGGCGAACATCGAAGAGCCTCTGATTGATCAAAGCTGCTGGAGCAGTTACGGAAAATCTAGTTTCAGTTCTCATGACGGAACATTCAATAACGATTGCTTCGTTATATCGATCCAGGAAAATTTACATATTCTTGTCCCCTATGTAAACTTAGACTATTAAATTTCTCGGATACTGCAGATGTTCTTTTTATACTGCAGACTGATTCAAACAAATTGTACAGAATTTGAAAACATTTTTAAGTATAATAATTGTAGATATTTTAGAATTTCCAATAATTTTCAACTATGGCGTCATCCGCGAAGTACGTAAGTTTTTCTGAAATTTTCAACCTCCCGTCTCCCATGTAAGATAACCCAAAATTTGATCTTCCCCCCCCCCCCCCCAATCTTACTAAGGTTACAATGAACTTAGGAAACGAATAGAAATACTAATTGTGTTTATTAAAACAACGCGGAATCTTAAGGAACTTTTTTTGGAAAAGAAAATGTTTACTAAACTAATATTTTTAGAGTGTTCAAAAGTAACTTTACGGTTGAGAATTCAACTTTTCTGATAAAAATTTGTATTATTTGGTTACAAATTTAATTAATTTGTTGATAATAAGTTTTGTTGTTGAAAATACAACTGTTTTTTTGTTGAAAATTCATTTTTTAATGGAAAATTCAATTACTTTATTGAAAATTCGTATTTATTGTAGAAAATTAATTTTGTTGGATAAAAACTTATGTTTTCTGTTGAAAATTGTTTTTTTTTTGCCTAAAATGTAACTATTCCATATTTGACTAAAATGTATATTTCTTAGTTCAAAATTCAACTCATCGGTTGAAAATTCATTTCTTCCGTGAAAAATGAAATCATATTTTTAAATTAAAATTTGGATATTTTTTTTTGGTTAGCATGTATCTTTTATAGTTTATATATCAACTACTTGGTTGCAAAATTATGTATTTAGTTGAAAATTCTTCAGATAGAATTTCTGCTGGACTTTCCTCTAAGTTGTAATATCTCTAGATTTATTATTTTTATTAGTAAAATTTTATTTTTATATAAGATCTTCAAACCCTATATCCCTCACTGAAAAGAATGTTTAGCTGAGCCAACTGTTTAGTTAGTAGGATATGGTACTGCTATTTTATTCGTTCGTACAACAATTCAATTAGTTTCCGTGACTATTTAGTTGGTACCAGAAACTAAGTAAATGGTTGTCCCAACTAACAAAATAACAGTGCCATGTCTTACAAACTGAATAGTTGTCCCAACTAGCTATTTTTTTAGTGTTGAATCGTCTTACGTCAATTTTGGATTGCTCCTAAAAATCTCAAATAATATTAATGAAAGCTCCGTCAAAACTATAAATATAGTTATATATTCTGAACCCTAAACCTGAATATTCTAAAATTCATAATTCCACATCTTCATTAAAAAAGGCGAAAGAATTACTTTTTTCCCTCGTGGGTCACTGATCCACTCAGAACATGGAGGAGAAGATCTCAGCGTAGGATTAACAGCCTCTGTGAGCTCGTCCGTGCCTTCCGGCTTCCGTGACGTTCATGACATTTCTGCCCCACCTACACCTGAACACCTACCTACCTACCCACACATACTCATCTAGAATCATGGAAATAGAGCTATATTTGCAAACACAGTGAAAATGATTGTGTGTGCATGCATTTATACAAAACATACATAACATCTCGCGACTCATGCGCCTTCAGCTACGCCCACGTTTGTACGTACTACGTGCGTATCGGATTTTGTGCCGACACATTCACGGCCTTATGAGTCGACTAAGCACTCTGGACAGAGGTGGGGGTTGAAAGAGTAGTGCAAGAAAAATGGGGGTGAATCTCGCGCATACACGTATTCAGAGTGAGTGCGTTGGCGACTTGTTCCTCCCCACCGAAAGATGTCTTTGACTCTTTTTAAAACATTTCTAACTTTCATTGTGTGTAACACACTTGTCCAATTCTCATTCTTCTTTTTTATAAGATCGTTTGACGGAAACGTGAGTATAATATTCCTTTTTGTTTTGCTTGAAAGAGGTTTAATGAGCAAAAGAAAATCCAATTTGGAAAACATTCCATTTGGAAATAATCTGAATTTGTAAGAATTTACAGATTTCCTAGAGGAAATGGAAAAGTTCAATTTCCAGCTTATAAAATAATTTGTAAACTAAAAAAACATTATCAAACAAGTAGTTACATGTTCAACTAAGGAAATACATTTTTAAACTAAAATGAGAAATATTAAATACAAAAATATATATTTTAAAACCAATAGTGCTATTTTCAGCCCAAAAAAAGATTTTTTTAATGAAAAAGATACATTTTTCAGAAAATACATATCTTTTAAACTAAAAAATATAAATTATCCACAAAAAAAAAGAATACTTAAGCCTTTAGTTAAAAAAATAAATACTTAAAAAAAAAATGAATATGAAAAAAATGAATTAAAAAAAAAAACAGTTAAATTTTCAATAAAAAAGTGAACTTTGCATAGTGTCAAATAATTTTTCAAAAAAATAGTTACATTCGCGACCAAAAAATGAATTTCAAAAAAAAGAACAGTTAAATTTTCA
>JAAAKG020037238.1:0-19222 GCA_010014905.2 Druon quercuslanigerum
AATTTATTTAAAATTTAACTATTCTAGGTAAGGATTCATCATTTTTAGAGAAGAAATAAGTTTCTACGAAGAAAATTGGGTTTTTCATTTTTATCTAAAAAAAAAGATAGAATTGCTTTCAAAACATATCAATTTTTATTGAAAAATTTTTTTTTTATTAGTTCAATTTTCATCCAAAAAAGATTCCAGTTAACTTTTCAAGATTGAAATATGAATTTTTAAGAAAAAATAAGTTTCTAGGAACAAAACTTAATTTTCGATTCATAATTTAAGTTAAAAATTTATCAGTTTTGTTTAAGAGTTTTTTTTACTGAAAATTTAACTATTCATGTTTCTAAAATTAAAATAAATGAATTTTTTTTATCCAAAAGTTGGATTTATTATTCATGTTGAAAATCCATTAGCTTGGTTAAAAATTAATTTTTCTAACTTCAAATTTATTTATTTAATTTTTAGCTGAAAAATAATTTGAAAATTGTTAGATAGAAAATTTGTTTTTGTTATTTTTCTTTTTTTTTATTAATTTTTTAAAATAAAATATTATCTAATACATTTTTGATTAAAATCTGATATTTTCAGTTTAAAATTCATCTATTTGTTTAAAAATTTGTCTTCTAGTTAAAAATTCATGTAATTTGTTCAGAATCTTATTCTCTTTTTTTACAGTAAATGGATCTTAGTTTCAAATTTTTCTTTTTTCCTAAAAATGAAACTATTTGTTTCAAATTCACACTATTTTGTTATAAATTCATCTTCTTCGTTCAAAATTCATCTATTCTAGTTGAAGATTCATCATTTTAATTGAAAATTAATAACTTTGGTTAACATTGTTTTTTCGTGAAAAATTAATTTTTCAAATTTTATTAACACACTATTAACCAATATATTTGTTTAGTTATTTTAGCAAAAAAAAATTTTAACCAAAAAGTTAAATTTTCATAAAAAAAATAAATTTCTACTAATACAAATGAATTTTTAAATCAGAAAGATGAATTCGTATGAAAATAGTTTATTTTTCTGTTTAAAAATATTTCAGTTGGAATTAAACGATTAAAATATAAATTTCTAAGAAGAAATAAGTTTTTACGAAAAAAATTTGATTTTCAATCTAAAAAGGAAAATTTTTTAAAATCAAAATATGAATTTTTTAACAAAAAATAAGTTTCTAGGAACAAAATTTAATTTTCGACTCATAATTTAATTAAGAAATTCATCAGTTTTGTTGAAGGGTTTTTTAACTAAAAATTTAACTATTAATTTTTATAATATTAAAATTAATTTAATTTGGAAATTATTTAATTTTTTAAACTAAAAGTTAACAATTTCTTTTTTAGTTTAAAGGTTTTTTGGTTAAAAATTTGATGAACTTGATTGAAAACTATTTTTTTAAACTGAAAATGGAAATATTCCCTTTTTTATTTAAAAATTTATGTAGTTTTTTTGAAAAGTCGTGTTTAGGGTAAACATTAAGCTTTTTGTTTAAACAGTTGAAATTCATCATTTTAGTGAAACATTAATTTTTTTAACTAGACTATACGAGTTTTAGATTGAATTTTATACTAATTATTTATTTTATACTATTTATTTAGTTTATTTTATACTAAACATATTTGGTTTAAAAGTTGTCTTTTTTCGTTAAAAATTAATTTATTTTTAAACACAACTATGCTTGTTGAAGATTCATTACTTAGGTTGAACATTCACCAGCTTAGTTAAAAATTAATGGTTTCAACTGCAAATTTATTTATTTAATTTTTATCTGAAAAATAATTTAAAAACTATTTTATTGAAAATTCCTCTATTTTTGTTGAAATTTGGTTCAAAGTTATATTTTTTTATAAAATTCTCCTTTTTTTGTTCAAAATGCATCTATTCCAGTTGAACTTTTGCCACTATAGTTAAAAATTCATAACTTTGGTAGAAAATTTATTTTTGTTATTTTCCTTTTTTTTTTGAAAATTAATTTTTCCAGCTAAAATATTAGCTATTACATTTTTGGTTAAAATCTGATATTTTCAGTTCAAAATTAAACTATTTGTTTAAAAATTCGTCTTCTAGTTTAAAATTCATGCATTTTTCAAATTTTGTTTTTGCGTAACAATAAAACTATTTGTTTCAAATTTACACTATTTTTTTTCAAATTAATTTTTCCAGCTAAAATATTAGCTATTACATTTTTGGTTAAAATCTGATATTTCTGTTTAAAATTCAACTATTTGTTTAAAAATTCGTCTTTTAGTTAAAACTTCATGTATTCTTCAAATTTCCTTTTTCTTAACAATGAAACTATTTGTTTCAAATTTACACTATTTTGTTAAAAATTCATCTTCTTGGTACACAATTCATCTATTCTAGTAGAAGATTCATAATTTTAATTGAAAATTAATAACTTTGGTTGACATTGTCTTTTCGTAAAAAATTAATTTTTTCCACCATTTTTTCAATAACATTTTTGTTTTTAAACCAATATATTTTTTATGTACCCAGCTTCTTTGAATAATTGCAATTTTTTTTAAATACTTGAGCAAAGAAAAATAACTTTTAACCGAAAAGTTAAATTCTTATTTAAAAAATTAATTTCTATTAATACAGATGAATTGTTAAATCACATTTTACGATTAATATATAAAGTTTTAAAGAAAAAATAAGTTTCTACGAAAAAATGGGATTTTCAATCCAAAAAGAAAAAATTTTCAAACAAAAAAGATAACTTTTTAACAAATTTGTTGAATTCTCTACCAAATAATTGCATTTGAACAATGTCATTTTTCAATGCCAAAATATAAATTTTGACCAAAAAGGAAATTTTTTACGAAAAGGGTAAATTTTCAACAAAACAGTAAAGTGTGAAAATTTTTCATTCTTTTCAACTAACAATGTACATACTAGGTACACTATAAGAATGTTTGCCTTCTGTCAAGTTTAAGACATATGAAGGAAAACAAATAGAAATTGAATCTGAAACAGATTTAATTTTTTTTATGTTTTAAAAATAGTTTGTAACAAGACATTATTTCGTAAAATTCATTTCTTACGTCAAAAAATATTTTTAAATAAAAAATGTGTATTTGGAAGTTCCGTAAGCCCCATGACAATTTATTATTGTTTTGAGCAATTTTCTCTTAGAATAGATTTCCGAATTTTTCAAATTATTTTTAACTTTTCAGAATATTTTGTTTAACTGAATTGTTTAAACAATTTATTATTATTTTTAATAACATTCAAAATTAACAATTTTAGGAAGATGCAGTTTTTCTGAAATATTAATTGTTTCCTCCACTTTCACTTAGTATAAGGTAATAATTAATTCAAAAAAAATCATTTTTTCGACAAATTATTATTGTTTATAACTATCTTCTCCTATATTTCTCCTATATTTTATATATTTCTCCTTTTGATAGTTACAGTTTATCCGAAATTTTCAACTTCGCTTTGGCTTTTTGGTTATAAATAAATAATACATAAACAAATAAAGTGATTTAATTTCTAAGCAATAAATTTTCTTATTTTTCAATATATTTTTTTGAAACAAAATAGATATTTGAAATATTTCTTAAAAATTTATCTCTATAGTTGAACAATAGATAAAAATTTAACTATTCAATTTTGGCTTGAAAATTAATTTTTTTAGTTAAAAATTCATGTTTTTAGTCGAACATTAATTTTTTTGGTAAATAAATTAAATTTTAAATAATTTAATGAACCTAATACAAATAAAAAAAATTATTTATTTAATTTATTTGAAATTTAACTATTCTAGGTAAGGATTCATCATGTTTAAAGAAGAAATAAGTTTGTACGAAGAAAATTGGATTTTCAATCCAAAAAAACGGACTTTTCAAACAAAGAGTATGAATTTTTAACGTAATTGTCCAATTTTCTACCAAATAGTTACATTTTTGTCTAAAAAAAAAGATAAAATTGCTGTCAAAATATATAAATTTTTATTAACAAATTTTTTTGTCAATAGTTCAAGTTTTATCCAAAAAAGATTCCATTGACTTTTCAAGATCAAAATATGAATTTTTTAACAAACAAAAAATTTTCTAGGAACAAAATTTAATTACTAATTGCTTTATATTAACTATTTTTATTAACCTAATTTTTAATTATTAAATTAATTTTAATTATTAACTATTTGTTTTTAGTTTAAAAGTTTTTTGTTTAAAAATTTTATCAACTCGATTGAAATTATTTTTTTAAACTGAAAATCGAACTATTCCCTTTTGATTTAAAAATTTATGTAATTTGCTAAAAAGTCGTGTTTAGGGTAAACATTAAACTTTTTGTTTAAACAGTTTAAAATTCATCATTTTATGATAAAATTAATTTTTTTCAGATAAACTATTCGAGTTAGAGATTCATAACTTAAGTTGGAAATTTATTATCTTAATTAAAAACTAATTATTTAATTGAAAATTTAAATTTTTTAATTTTAATTGAAAACTGATCTATTTTTACTTCAGACTAAAAATATTTGGTTTAAAAGTTGTCTTTTTTTTGTTTTAAATAAATTTATTTGTAAATCCAACAATTCCAGTTTAAGATTCATTACTCAAGTTGAAAATTCATTAGCTTGGTTAAAAATTAATTTTTTGAAATTCAAATTTATTTATTTAATTTTTAGCTAAAAAATAATTTGAAAATTATTAAATAGAAAATTTGTTTTTGTTATTTTTCTTTTTTTTTAAATTAATTTTTCTAAATGAAATATTAACTATTACATTTTTGTTTAAAATCTGATATTTTCAGTTCAAAATTCAACTATTTGTTTAAAAATTTGTCTTCTAGTTAAAAATTCATGTAATTTGTTCAGAACCTTATTCTCTTTTTTTAACAGTAAATGGATCTTTAAAAAATTTTTTTTTTTTTTTGCTAAACAATAAAACTATTTGTTTCAAATTTTCACTATTTTGTTAAAAAATTCATCATCTTGGTTCAAAATTTATCTATTCTAGTTAAAGATTTATCATTTTAATTAAAAATTAATAACTTTGCTTGACATTGCTTTTTCGTGAAATATTAATATTTTCAAATTGTTCCAAATTTTATAAATAAAAACCATAAATTTAACACACCATTAACTATTATAAGTTTGTAGGAACAAAATTTAATTTTCGATTCATAATTTCATTTAAAAATTTATCAGCTTTGTTGAAGGTTTTTCTTTACTAGAAAATTTAACTATTAATTTTTCTAAAATTGAAATTAATTTAACTTCAAAATAATTAATTTTTTAAACTGAAAGTTAACTATTTATTTTTTAGTTTAAAGGTTTTTTGGTTAAAAATTGCATGACCTTCATTAAAAACTATTTTTTTTCAACTGAAAATCGAAATATTCTCTTTTTAATAAAAAATTTATTTAGTTTCCTCAACATCGTGTTTTAGGTAAGCATTAAGGTTTTTGTTTAAACAGTTTAAAATTCATCATTTTAGTAAAAAATTAATTTTTTTAACTAGACTATTCGAGTTTCAGATTGAAATGTAATTTTTTTAATTAAAAATTTAATTTTTTTATTTTTAGTTATAATTGTTTAAACTGCAAATTTAATTATTTAATTTTTAGCTGAAAAATAATTTTAAAAATATTTTATTGAAAATTTGTCTATTTTTGTTCAAATTTGGTTCAAAGTTACATTTTTTTTATAAAAGTTCTCCTTTTTTGTTCAAAATGCATCTATTTCAGTTGAACGTTCGTCATTATAGTTAAAAATTCCTAACTTTGGTAGAAAATTTATTTTTGTTATTTTTATTTTTTTTTTAAATGAATTTTTCCAGCTAAAATATTAACTTTTACATTTCAGAACTTTATTATTTTTTTTTACTGTAAATTTATCTCATTTTCAAATTTTTGTTTTTTCTTAAAAATGGAACTATTTGTTTCAAATTTACACTATTTTGTTATAAATTCATCTTCTTGGTTTAAAATTTATCTATTCTAGTTGAAGATTCATCATTTTAATTAAAAATTAATAACTTTGTTCAACATTATTTTTTCGTGAAAAATTAATTTTTCAAATTATTCCAAATTTTATAAATAAAAACCATCAATTTAACACACTATTAACCAAAATATTTGTTATATTATTTTAGAAAAAAAAAAAATTTTTAACCAAAAAGTTAAATTTTCATAAAAAAAATAAATTTCTACTAATACAAATGAATTTTCAAATCACAAAGATGAATTCGTACAAAAATATATTATTTTTCTGTTTAAAAATATTTGAGTTGGAATTAAACGATTAAAATATAAATTTCTAAGAAGAAATAAGTTTTTACGAAAAAAATTTGATTTTCAATCCAAAAAGGAAAATTTTTTAAGATCAAAATATGAATTTTTAACAAAAAATAAGTTTCTAGGAACAAAATTTAATTTTCGATTCAAAATTTAATTTAGAAATTCATCAGTTTCGCTGAAGGGTTTTTTAACTAAAAATTTAACTATTAATATTTCTAAAATTAAAATTTATTAAATTTTAAAATTAATTGATTTTTTAACTAAAAGTTTACTATTTCTTTTTTAATTTAAAGTTTTTTTGGTTATAAATTTTATCAACTTGATTAAAAATTATTTTTTTCAGGCGTGTTTAGGGTAAACATTAAGCTTTTTGTTTAAATAGTTCAAATTCATCATTTTATTGGAAAATTAATTTTTTTTCAACTAAACTATTCAAGTTGGAGATACATAGCTTAAGTTGGAAATTTATAAGCTTGATGAAAAAAATTAAGTTTTTTACTTTTAATAAATTAAATTTTTTTAAAATTAGGTTTTTTTTTTAGTTGACAACTGATCTTTTTTTACTTAAGACTAAAAATATATGGTTTAAAAGATATCTTTTTTTCGTTAAAAATGAATTTTGTTTCTAAATCCAACTATGTGGAAAATTCATTAGCTTGGTTGAAAATTAATTGTTTCAACTGAAAATTTATTTAAATAATTGTTAGCTAAGAAATAAATTTGAAAACTATTTGATTGAAAATTCATCTATTTTTGTTCAAATTTGATTTAAAGTTACATTATTTTGATAAAAATTTTCCTTTTATATTCAAAATGCATCTATTTCAGTTGAACGTTTGTCATTTTGGTTAAAAATTCGTAACTTTGGTAGAAAATTTGTTTTTTTTATTTTTCTTTCTTTCTGAAAATTAATTTTTCTAACTAAAATATTAACTATTACATTTTTAGTTAAAATCTGACATTTTCAGGACAAAATTTATCTATTCTATTTGAAGATTCATCATTCTAATTGAAAATTAATAACTTTAGCTGAGTGAAAAATTAATTTTTCCCAACATATTTGTTATGTTACTTAAGCAAAGAATAATAATTTTTAACCAAAAAACTATATTTTTTTTTAATACGTTTCTACTAATGCAAATAAATTTTTAAATCACAAAGATAAATTTTTATACAAAAAGTTTATTTTTCTGTTTAAAAAGATTTGAGTTGAATTTTCACGATTAAAAGATGAATGTTTAAAGAAGAAATAAGTTTCTACGAAAGAATTTAATTTCCAATCAAAAAAAAAAAAATTTCAAACAAAAAAGACGAATTTTTAACAAAAGCCTTGAATTATCTATTAAATAATTGCGTTTGAACTTTCATCCAGAAAATATTTTAGTTCATTTTTCAATACTACTAAAATGTAAATTTCAAACAAAAGTAAATTTTCTACGAAATAGTTGAATTTTCAACATAACAGTAAAATTTTTAACTGAAAAATATGAAATTCTAACAAAATAATTCAATTTTTAAGTACACTTGTATTTTTATCCAAAAAGATGCAATTTTTTCTGAAACAGATGAGTTTTAAATTAAAAAAAAAGAGAATTTCAAAAAAATAGTTGAATTTTCCTGCAGAAAATAGTTCAGTTCTCTTTTCAATACCAAAATATATCATTTAAACAAAAAATAGATTTTCTACGAAATATGTAAAATTTCAATAAACTAACAGTTTTTTAAACCAAAAAGTATGCCGTTTCCAAATAAATTTGAACTTTAAACCGAATAGTGTTATTTTTATTAAAAAAGATGAAATTTTTTCTAAAATAGATAAATGAAAACAAATCTTTAAATAAATAACAAAATTTTGTTAAAAAAAAATTCCATTTAACTTTCCAAAACCAAAATAAGAATTCTAAACGATAAGTTAATTTTCTGCTAAATAGTGGGATTTATAACCAAACAGCATGAATAAAAATTCTACTAAAAAAAAAGAGTTTTTAAATAAAAAAAGTAAAAACAGTTAAATTTTCATTTTAAAAATGTTAAATTAGGTTTCAATACCAAAATACGAATTTTAAACAAAAAATGAATTTTCTAGGAAATAGTTTTTTTTATGCAAGAAAGATGCAATATTTATACTGAAAAGATAGACTCTTAATTCAAGAATACAAATTTTCAGAGGAAAATAGTTTTAAAACAAAAAGAAAATTCAGTCGACTTATCAGCTTCAAAACATAATTTTTAAATAAAAGGTTAATATTCTACGAAAGGGATTTATTTTAATGCAAAAAGTTAACTTTTCAACCAAAATAATAAAATTTAAAACTAAAGAGACGATCTTCATTAAAAATTTTTTAAGAATTTTTATCGTAAAAAATTAAAAAATAATTTTAACAAAAATTACACAGGCCGACAAAATTTTAAAACCGGAAAAACCTAAAAAGACGAGCATACCTACCCGAAGGTTTTTGGTGCACTGAATCCAAATCTGGCGGTTTTTCGCTATATTCAAGAATTTTTCTCAACGTGAATAAATTTTATTTTTAAAAACCAATGACGGCATTGAAAACTAATACTCTTACACTTAAAAACCCTATTTTCTTTTTCGTGATATCTTTTTTTTGACAGAGATATCATTCATTGAAGTTTATTACCTTATGATCCTGCAATTTGAAGTACTAAAAGTGGGCACTTTGGGAAATCGAAATAATTTACTGAAAAATGATTTAATTTGATTTTAATAGTAAAAATACAGGCTTGAAATTATTCTCAGTTGGGCTCTACCCCAAAAACCACCCCTAATTAGGGGTTAAAAAATAAAAAATTCTTATCTCTGCTTCTTATGAAATTTTCAACCTTGATCTGGATGTGTGCACCTGTAGGTTACAAAGAGTGTCTGTAAAAATTATCAAATCATTTCAACCCCAAAGCACCCATTACTCGAGGGTTGAAAATATGAAATATCAGTATTGCGGCTTTTATTTAAATTATATACCTACGTTTAAAAATTATCATTTTGTGGTATATACTGATATCTCATATTTTCAACCCTCGAGTAAGGGGTGCTTCGGTAGTTGAAATGATTTGATAATTACTAAAGACACTCTTTGTAACCTGCAGGTCTACACATCCAGAATAAAGGTGGAAAATTTCATAAGAAGCGGAGATAAAAAATGTTTATTTTTCAACCCCTAATTAGGGGTGGTTTTGAGGATAGAGTGCAACTGAGATTAATTACAAGTCTGTATATAGTCTGTAATTATTTCGATTTCTCAAAGTGCCCACTTTTAGTACTTCAAATTGCAGGATCATAAGGTAATAAACTTCAATGAATGATATCTCTGTCAAAAAAAAGATATCACGCAAAAGGAAATAGGGTTTTTAAGTGTAAGAGTATTAGTTTCCAATGCCGTCATCGGTTTTTAGAAATAAAATTTATTCACGTTGAGAAAAATTCTTGAATATAGCAAAAAACCGTGTTAGGCCAGATCTGGATTCAGCGCACCAAAAACCTTTAGGTAGGTATAGTCGTCTTTCTAGGGTTTTTTCTTTGTCGGCCTGTGTTATTCAATCAAGGATATAAAAAAATTTATTTTTCAACCCCTAATTAGGGGTGGTTTTGGGGATAGAGTGCAACTGAGATTAATTCCGAGTCTGTATTTTTACTATTAAAATCAAATTAAATCTTTTTCCAGCAAATTGTTTCGATTTCCCAAAGTGCCCACTTTTAGTACTTCTAGTTGCAGGATCATAAGGTAATAAACTTCAATGAATAATGTCTCCGTCAAAAAAAAGATATCACAAAAAAGAAAATAGGGTTTTGAACTGTAAGAGTATTTGTTTCCAATGCCGTCATTGGTTTTTAGAAATAAAATTTATTTACGTTGAGAAAAATTCTTGAATATAGCAAAAAACCGTGTTTTTTGCATTTTTTCTTTTTTATGTTTTTTTTCTCTGGCAGCCTGTGTTATTCAACCAAATAAATGAACTGCCAATAAAAATAATTTATTTCTAATGAAAAATTAAATCCTCAACTTAGAATATTGACTGATTCGTAATCAATAAGTGAACTTTTCTTGTCGATTTTTTTTAAACGAAAAAATGTAAAAAGATACCTAAGTAAAAAACAAAGACTTATTTAGAGAAAAAAAATTTTCATGACTCGACATGTGTCAGATCCGTGCTCTCATATTTGATCTAATTTCGTGGTATTTTTGTGGATGTGTACATTCAAGATATTACTTTTCAATGCCAATAAAGTAAGGTAAAATAGACAAAATTGTGTAAATAATTCTTTTGTTTCCTTATTGACGCAATCACTTAAAAATACGGTATGTTTGTGTGGAGGAAGAGGGGGGGGGGGGGGAAGTACCTTATTTAAAATAATTTCACAATATTGATAAATATTGATAAAAAATAAATTCAAAAATTTATTTTACTTTAAGACGCTAATTCTAAAAACAAATTAGGTTTAAAACAAATATTTTAGTTTCGAAATAAAAAATATCAATTTTCAACAAAAAATGGAATGAAAATTTAAACTTTTTGTTAAAGAAATTGAGTTTCAACATAACTGATAAATTTTCATACAAAATGATAAATCTAGAAAGGGAATACTTGACTTTTAAACGAAAGAGATGAGTCTTCAAATAAAACAATAAATCTTCAACTGAAATATTTGAATTTTCGAAAAAAAATTATTTTTTAATAAAAAAAGATAAATTGTCAACCAAAACTTAAATAATAAAATTTCAAGTTTGAAAAAAATAATTCTATATCACACATATGAGTTTTATGTTAAAACTTTGGAATACTCAAGTGGAGTAAGTTAAATTTTTAGTTTCAAAAATAACTTCTAACAAAAAAAAACTAACTCTAAAAAAAATTGTTACATTATAAACCCGCAAGATAAATTTTCAACAAAGAAGTTTAATTTTTAACAAAAAATACGAATTTCTAACTAAAAAAGATTGTTTTTAAACCAAAATTTAAATAATTATATTTTTATTTAAAAAATTAATGTATAGCAAAAAATATGAATTTTTATCTAAAATTATGGAACATATAACAGAAATAATACTTGCATTTTTAGTTTAAAAAATAAAATAATATTTAACCACAGGATAAGGAAATTTTCAACAACAAAGTTAAATTTTCTATGAAATTCTCATATTTCAACAATAGAAATATATTTTTAATTAAATTCATTAATTATTAACCAAAAAATTAATTTTTAATAAGAAAGATTAACTTAAAACAAGTAATTTTATTTCCAACCTAAAAGAAAAATTTGCAACTAAAATAATGAGTGTTTAACTTAAGCAAAGAAAAAAAAATATTTTCTGAAGAAAATTGATTTTTAACTAAATATGTGAATTTTTAACGAGACAGTTAAATCTTCAACTAAATAGTTGACTTTTAAATTAAAAAACACAACTTTTCATCCAAATTGTTGAATTTTGAACAAGAAAGAATCAATTTTAAATCAAAAATGAAAATTTAAATTTTCAGATAAAGGAATTAATTTTCAACAACACTGATGAATTTTCAACTAAAATATTTAATTTTCATCTGAAATAGTTTAATATTATAACAAAAAGGTGAATTTTCTACCATCATGATTAATTTTCAACGAAAAATTGTAATTTTTTACAAAGTTTCTAAATTAAAAAAAATACTCTAATTTCTAAATAAAAAATATCAATGTTTAACCAAATAGTTAATTTTCATTCCAAATAGATCAATTTTTAACCGAAAATGGAATGGTTGAATTTTATGTTAAAAATCTAATTTTTAACCAAAGAAAAAGAAACGGATTTTCATCAAAATAATTTTTTACTGGAATAATTGAATTTGTAGTTTGAAAATGAGTTTTTAACAAAATAGTTACATTTTTAAGCAGAGATGATTTTTCAATTAAAATTATTATTCTTAAATATTGATGATAATATTTTTACCAGAAGTGATGAACTTTCAAAAAGTAATTTCAAAAACCTAAGAGATGAATTTTTAACTTGAATGATAAATCTTTTACTGGAATCCTTCAATTATTATCCGAAAATTAGAATTTTTTAATAATAAGAATAACTTGCAAAAAAAGATAATTTTCTGCGAAAAAATTAATTTAAAAAAAATGTGGATTTTCAATGAAATATTAGAATTTTCAATTATAAAGAAATCAATTATTATCCAAAAATAGAATAGTAAAATTTTATATTAAAAATGTAATTCTGCAACAAAGAAAAAGAAACGGATTTTCATCAAAATAATTTTGTACTGGAATAGTTGAATTTTTAGTTTAAAAAGTAATTTTCAACAAAATAGTTACATTTTTTAACAGAGATGATTTTTTAATTTAAATTATTAATCCTAAATAACAATAATAATAATAATAATAATAATTTTTACCAGAAGAGTTGAACTTTCAATAAAGTAAATTTATTTCCAACCTAAAAGATGAATTTTTAACTTAAATGATAAATATTTAACTATGATCCTTGAATTATTAGGCGAAAATAAAATTTTTTAAACAATAAGATTAACTTGCAAAAAAAAAGATAATTTTCTGCGAAAAAATCGATTTTTAAAAAAATAATGTGGATTTTCAATAAAATGGTTGAATTTTCAATTGCAAAGAGATCCATCTTCAACGAAAAATGGAATTGGTTAATTTTATGTTAAAAATCTAATTCTAAACTAAACAAAAGAAACGAATTTTCATGAAAATAATTTTTTACTGGAATAGTTGAATTTTTAGTTTAAAAATTAATTTTCAACAAAACAGTTACATTTTTAAACAGAGATGATTTTTTAGTTAAAAATTAATAATCTTAAATAATAATAATAATAATACTAATAATAATATTAATATTAATAATGATAATCATTTTTACCAGAAGAGTTGAACTTTCAATGAAGTAAATTTATTTCCAACCTAAAAGATGAATTTTTAACTTAAATGATAAATATTTAACGATGATCCTTGAATTATTAGGCGAAAAAAAATTTTTCAAACAATAAGATTAACTTGCAAAAAAAAAAAGATAATTTTCTGCGAAAAAAATCGATTTTTAAAAAAATAATGTGGATTTTCAATAAAATGGTTGAATTTTCAATTGCAAAGAGATCCATCTTCAACGAAAAATGGAATTGGTTAATTTTATGTTAAAAATCTAATTCTAAACTAAACAAAAGAAACGAATTTTCATGAAAATAATTTTTTACTGGAATAGTTGAATTTTTAGTTTAAAAATTAATTTTCAACAAAACAGTTACATTTTTAAACAGAGATGATTTTTTAGTTAAAAATTAATAATCTTAAATAATAATAATAATAATACTAATAATAATATTAATATTAATAATGATAATCATTTTTACCAGAAGAGTTGAACTTTCAATGAAGTAAATTTATTTCCAACCTAAAAGATGAATTTTTAACTTAAATGATAAATATTTAACGATGATCCTTGAATTATTAGGCGAAAAAAAATTTTTCAAACAATAAGATTAACTTGCAAAAAAAAAAAGATAATTTTCTGCGAAAAAAATCGATTTTTAAAAAAATAATGTGGATTTTCAATAAAATAGTTGCATTTTCATTTACAAAGAGATCAGTTTTTAACCAAAAATGGAATGGTTTAATTTTATATTAAAAATCTAATTCTGCAACAAAGAAAAAGAAACGGATTTTCATCAAAATAATTTTTTACTGGAATAGTTGAATTTTTAGTTTAAAAAGTAATTTTTAAGAAAATAGTTACATTTTTAAGCAGTGATGATTTTTCAATTAAAATTATTAATTTTTTAATTGAAATTATTAATCCTAAATAATACTACAATAATAATAATTATTATTATTACCAGAAAAGTTGAATTGTCAACAAAGTAATTTTATTTTCAACCTAAAAGATGAATGTTGAACTTTAATGATAATTATTTAACTAGAATCCTTGAATTTTCAACCGAAAATAAGAAGCAAAAAAGATAATTTACCGCGAAAAATGGATTTAAAAAAAAAATGTGTATTTTCAATGAGACAGTTCAATTTTCAATTACAAAAAAAGGCAAATTTTTATCCGAAATTGTTGAATTTGTAACTAGGAAAAATCAATTTTCAACCAATCATCGACAATTAAATTTTTATTAGAAGAAGTTAATTTTCAACAAAACTGGTGATTTTTTAACTAAAATTATAAACTCTTACCAAAAAAATTAATTATCAGCAAAATAGTCCAATTTTTGACTAGAATAATTGAATTTTTAGTTTAAAAAATTGATTTTCAACAAAGTAGTTATATTTTCAAGTAGAGATTATTTTTTAATTAAAACTATTAATCTTAAATAATAATAATCATAATAATAATTTTAAACCGAAGAGTTAAAATTTCAATGGACTAAATTTATTTGCAACCTAAAAAATGAATTTTTAACTTAAATGATAAATATTTAAATGAAATCCTTGAATATTTGACCAAAAATAAAAAATTTTAAACAATTAAATTAACTTGCAAAAAAAATATAATTTTCTTTGAAAAAATCGATTTAAAAAGAAAGTGGATCTTTAATGAAATAGTTGAATTTTTAATTACAGAAAAAGGCAAATTTTTATCCGAAATTGTTTAATTTGTAACTGGAAAAATTCAATTTTCAACCAAAATTCGACAATAAAATTTTCATTAGAAGAAGTTAATTTTCAACCAAATTGGTAAATTTTCAACTAAAGTTATAAATTTAGAACAAAAAAATTAATTTTTAGTAAAATAGTCCAATCTTTGACTAGAATAATGGAATTTTTAGTTTAAAAAATTGACTTTCGAAAAAGTAGTTAGATTTTCAAGCAGAGATTATTTTTTAATTAAAATTATTAATATTAAATAATAATAACAATAATAATAATAATTTTTACCAGAAGAGTTAAACTTTCAACAAAGTAATTTTATTTCTAACCGAAAAAATTATTTTTTAACTTAAATGATAAATATTAAACTGGAATCCTTAAATTTAAAACCCGAAAATAACAATAATAAACATAATTTTCTGCGAAAAAATCGATTTTAAAAAAAAAAAATTTGGATTTTTAATAAAATAGTTGAATTTTAAATTACAAAAAACGAACATTTTTATCCGAAATTGTTGATTTTCTAACTAGGAAAAATCTATTTTAAACCAAAAATCGACAATTAAATTTTTATTAGAAGAAGTTAATTTTCAAACTAATTTGGCAAATTTTCAACTAAAATTATAAACTCTTAACAAAAAAATTAATTTTTCGCAGAATAGTCCAATTTTTGATTGAAAAAATTAAATTTTAAGTTTAAAAAATTAAATATCAACAAAGTAGTTACATTTTCAAGCAGAAATTATTTTTAAATTTAAATTATTAGTCCTAAATAATAATAATAATAATTTTTACCAGAAGGGTTGAACTTTCAACAAAGAAATTTTATTTCCATCCTAAAAGATGGAATATTAACTTGAATGATAATTATTTAACTGGAATCCTTAAATTTTCAATCGAAATTAAGAAGAAAAAAAGATAATTTTCTGCGAAAAAATCGATTTTTGTAAAATATGTGGATTTTTAATGAAATAGTTGAATTTTAATTTACAAAAAAGGCAAATTTTTATCCGATTTTTGGAATTTGTAACTGGGAAAAAGCAATTTTCAAACAAAAATCGAAAATTAAATTTTTCTTGGAAGAAGTTAATTTTCAATCCAATTTGGTAAATTTTGAACTAAAATTATTAAATCAGAACAAAAAAATTAATTTTTAGCAGAATATTCCAATTTTCGACTGGAATAATTGAATTTTTAGTTTACAAAATTAATTTGAAACAAAGTAGTTACATTTTTAAGCGAAGATGATATTTCAATAAAAAATTCTCAATCTTAAATAATAATAACAACAATAATAATAATTTTACCAGATTAGTTGAACTTTCAACAAAGTAATTTTATTTGCAACCTAAAAGATGAACTTTTAACTTAAATGATAAATATTAAACTGGAATCCTCAAATTTAAAACCCGAAAATAAGAAGCAAAAAAGATAATTTTCTGAGAAAAAATCGATTTAAAAAAAAAGTGGATTTTCCATTAAATACTTGAATTTTCATTTACAAAAAAGACAAATTTTTATCCGAATTTTTGAATTTGTAACTGGGATAAAGCAATTTTTAACCAAAAATCGACGATTAAATTTTTATCAGAAGAAGTTAATTTTCAATCCAATTTGGTAAATTTTGAACTAAAATTATAAACTCTTAAAAAAAGAAGTTATTTTTCAGCAAAAAAGTCCAATTTTTGAATGGAATAATTTAGCTTCAAAAATTAATTTTAAACAAAGTAGTTACATTTTCAAGCAAAGATGATTTTTCAAATAAAATTATTAATTTTGAATAAAAATAACAATAATAATAATTTTTACCACAAGAGTTGAACTTTCAACAAACTAATTTTATTCCCACCTGACAAAATGAATTTTTAACTTAAATGATAAATATTTAACTGGAATCCTTGAATTTTCAACCCAAAAAAAGAAGCAAAAAGCGATAACTTTCTGCGAAAAAATCGATTTTTTTTTAAATATGTGGATTTTAAATGAAATAGTTGAATTTTAAATCACAAAAAAAGGCAAATTTTTATCTGAAATTGTTCAATTTGTAACTAGGAAAATTTAATTTTCAACCAATAATCGACAATTAAATTTTTATTAGAAGATGTAACTTTTTAACCAAACTGGTAAATTTTTAACTAAAATTATAAACTCTTAATAAAAAAATTAATTTTCAGCAAATAAGTCCAATCTTTGACTGGAATAATTGAATTTTTCGTTAAACAAATAAATTTTCAACAAAGTAGTTATATTTTCAAGTAGAGATTATTTTTTAATTAAAACTATTAATCTTAAATAATAATAATCATAATAATAATTTTAAACCGAATAGTTAAAATTTCAATGGACTAAATTTATTTGCTAAATAAATTTAATATTAGTCTTAAATAATAATAATTTTTACCAAAAGAGTTAAACTTTCAACAAAGTAATTTTATTTCCAACCGAAACGATGATTTTTTTTTTTTTGCTTAAATGATAATATTTAACTTGAATCTTTGAATTTTCAACCGAAAATAAGAAGCACAAAATATAATTTTCTGCGAAAAACTAGGAATAATCAATTTTCAATCCAAAAATCGACAATGAAATTTTTATTAGAAGAAGTTAATTTTCAACCAAATTGGTAAATTTTTAACTAAAATTATAAATTCTTAACAAAAAAATTAATTTTCGGCAAAGTAGTCCAAGTTTTAACTGGAATAATAGAATTTTTAGGTTAAAAAATTGATTTTCCACAAAATATTAAAATTGTTAAAATAATGAATCTTCAAAAAAAAGATTTAAGAAAAGAGTTTATCTTTTAGCCAAGTCTCTAAAAACTAAAAATTTGTAAAAGGGAGCTATTAAATTGTGAAAAATTCCGAATTGGAAACGAGATTCTTTTGAATTCCTTGCTTCTAATCAAGAATTATAATTTAAAAAAAAAATCCCGTTCCATGCAATAATATTTTCTGTATCCTAAAATAAAAACGATAACTTGAATTTTGCACTAAAAATATAAATTTTTAACGATTATTGATTGTTAAACTTTATTTAGCAAAAAAGATCACACAGAGAAAAAAATTTCAAAAGGTTTTTCTTGTTATACAAAATAATAAAAGTTCGATAATAAATTATGATTCAATTAGACTAAACTTTTCTAATGTGACAAAAATTATTGCAATAATTAAAATGTTAATTTTTCTGCGACCAAAAGTAAATTAACGATTTTCAAATTCAATCCCTGGTCATAAAATGATTTTTCGTAGAAAAACTTTCAACTTTGAGGCTTTTTTCCCTGGTTTATTTAAATAAATTAAATAATATTTTACAGTGAAATAAAAATACACTCACTTGTAAAGCAAGGGAAAGCCATGCAGGTAAATAGTAGAATGAAGTTGTTCATTTTCGCAAAAAAGGAGACAAAATAATAGGAAACTGGAAAATAAATTTTTAAAGAATTTTTTCAAGTGGAAATTTTTTGGAATATAGACACATATATACTAAAAAGTAGCTAATCATAAAGCATTATCTTTTATTCGAAAGAGAGTGAAAAGACGACTGTTTATTTTAGTATTTAAAATTTTTCATATCTGCAGGGCTTATTACTCACAGACCTTCAAATGTGTTCTAGTTTACTGAATTTTATAAAATGACAGTGAATTTGATTCTAGTTCACAATTTCACTGATAGTGTAATAATATTTTTAATGCTATCAATGATTTGTTTGCTTTTCTAAAATATATTTAATTACTTTTTTTTTAAATTATTTTTACATAAAAAAATTGTTAAATTATTATATATTTGGGAACTGTTGTTTCAGAAGAGGAATTCTTTGGCGTCTATTATTACTAAAAATCAATACTTACTGAAGACTGTTTTAATTATTTTCTTGTTTCATTTTATTGATTTAAACAGATCCATATACTTCAGAGGGAGATTAAAATTTTTTTATTTTCGGGTAATATCTGTTAAAAACAGTCCTATAATTTTTTATTTATTTAATTATATTATCCTAAAATGTTATCTTTTCATTAAAGAAATAATTTATAGGAACAATTTAAGGATTTATCAGGCCATTATAAATATTTTAATTGTTGATCTTAGGTTTATTGACCAGGGAATATTTCATTATTAATTTTAGATGTTAATTTTGTTTGTCTGCTGGTCTATATGAATATTATTAAATTATTGATAAATCTTAAGATTGTGAAAAAAGTGTCTCTATCTCCGCTGGGATCTGCAATCAGGACCTTCAGATTTCCGGTCTGATGCTCTTACCAACTGAGCGACGGAGAGTCGAGAAAATTTTCTTCAGAACCTCCTTACAAGCTGGATGACGATGGCATCCTTGATACTTGTAAGATTTTTCTTTTTCTAAACATGAATTCATAT
>JAAAKG020037249.1:0-19221 GCA_010014905.2 Druon quercuslanigerum
CGCAGGTGGTTTAAATATGGTTTGGATGTTGTGTTTGTTGAGAATTCTTTCTATTTGTTCTGTGACACCTTGGATGTTGGGTAGGACGGTGGTCGTTTTTTTTTTAAAATAATACTTGATTGGCCAATCAGGTGCGTTCTGCCTCCATGGTGGAGCGCCCTGGCCAATCGCAGGCATCGTCAAGAGTATACATAAGAACAACATAACCTGATACCTCAGTTTCAGGTCACCCCTGACGAAGTGAACTGCAATTTTCCTTCCTATCTTCTATCCTCCCTATCTCCCTATCTCTTCATTTGTCTTCTGTCTCAACATTTCTCTACTCCTCTTCCAGCTCTTTTTCCTTTTCCTGCTCTTTCTTCTTACACATTATCCTAAACTCCTTCCTTATTTCCACGTACTCCTCCCTTTTCGCATTTCTTTCCTTCCACTTCTTGTATGAAACCCTTCTTATCCTTTATCCTATTTTTTTACGCATTCCCACCAATTCTTCTTTCCTTAGTATTTTTAAAATGCAATTTTATAAATATTCTAAGCGTGGTTTTGCACAAAATCAACGCTTTTGTTGCGAACTCTTCACGTAGAGATGATATGATCGAGAATCACTTAACTTTTGTAGATAAAAACATGTAAATTTAAAAAAATGTTAATTCTAAGAAAGAACCACCGTATTAAATATTATAATATTTAGAACATTGTAGATCATTGTTTTAAGCGTGGTTTAAAATTCGTTAAACAAAAATACAATTTTATCATTATTATAAGGGGGTTTTTTAAAAACTAAACACTATTGTCGCATATTCTTCACGCAGAGATGCTATGGTCGAGAAGCACTTACTTTTTGTTGACGAAAAATATGTAAATTTAAAAAAGTGTTATTTCTAAGAAAGGCCCACCGTAATAAATATTATAACATTGAATATTTATTAAACAAAACTACTTACTTTTTGTTGATAACAAATGTATTAATTTAAAAAAAAAAGTTTTCTCAAGAAAGACCCACCGTACGAAATATTATAATGATTGATATTCAATAAACCAAGATGAAATTTTATCAATATTCTAAACGTGAATGTTCACAATATAAACGCTTTTGTCTCAAAGTCTTCACGCAGAGATGATATGATCGAGAATCACTTAAAGTTTTGCTGATAAAAAATATGTAGATTAAAAAAAAAATATTTATAAGAAAGGCTCGTGTTACGAAATATTATAACGATTATGACGCAAGAAACAAAGATGAAATTTTATCATTATTTTTAGCACGGATTTGCACAAACTAAACGCTTTTGACGCAAAGCCTTTAGGCAGAGATAATATGATCAAGAATCACTTACTTTTTGTTGTTGAAAAATATGCACATTAAAAAAAGTATTTCTTAGAAAGGCCCGCCGTAAGCAAGATTAAAATATCTAGTATTCATTAAATAAAAATGCAATTGTAGCATTATTCTAAGGGGGTCTTTGCAAAATCTAAACGCTTTTGTCTCAAAGTCTTCACGCAGAGATGCCATGATCGAGAAGCACTTCATTTTTGCTTGATAAAAAAGTTGAAAGAAAAAGAATATTTCTAAGAAAGGCCCACCGTAATAAATATCATAATATTTATTATTCATTAAACAAAAAGGCAATTTTTTCATTATAGTGTGGTTTTGCACAAACTAAACGCCTTTGCTGCAAAGTCTTCACGTAGAGTCGCAGAGATGATATGCTCGGGAAATACCTACTTTTTGTTGTTGAAAAATATGTACATTAAAAAAAAAGAATTGCTGAGAAAGGCCCGTTGTAAAAAATATTAGAATATTTAATACTTATTAAACAAGAACGCAGTGTTATCATTATTCTAAGTGTGGTTTTGCACAAACTAAATGCTTTTGTCGCAAATTCATCACGCAGAGATGATGCGATCGAGAAACATTTAATTTTTGGTTGAAAAGAAGATGCAAATCAAAAAAAAAAAAAAAGTATTTCTAAGAAAGGCGACCGTAATAAGTGGTATAATATTTAATATTCATTTTTAAGAAGGACATTTTATCATTATTTTAAGCGTGGTTTTCCAGAAACTAAAGGCTTTTGTAGAAAACTCTTAACTCAGACATGATATGATCGAGAATCACTTAATTTTTTGTTGATAAAAAATATGTCCATTAAAAACAAAGAATTCCTAAGAGTGTCCCGTTGTAAGAAATATTCTAATGTTTGATATTTATTAAATGAAAATGAAATTTTATCAAATTTCAAAAATTAAAAAACTAAACGCTTTTGTCGAAAAATCTTCACACAGAGATGCTATGATCGAAAGGCATTTACTTTTTTTGACAAAAAATATGTGAATTTAAATAAATGTTATTTCTAAGAAAGGCCCGTAGTAAGAAATATAATGAAATTGAATATTTATCAAACAAAAATGCAATTTTATGATTATTTTAAGCGTGGTTTTGCACAAACTACACGTTTTTGCTGCAAAGTCTTCACGCAGAGATGATATGATCGGGAGTCACCTACTTTTTGTTGTTGAAAAATATGTACATTAAAAAAAAGTATTTTTGAGAGAGGCCCGTTGTGCAAAATATTGGAATATTTAATATTCGTTAAACAATAATGCAGTGTTATTATTTTTCTAAGCGTGGTTTTTCACAATCTAAAGGTTTTTGTCGCACAGTCTTAACGCAGAGATGGTATAATCGAGAATCACTTACTTTTTGTTGATAAAAATTATGTGAATTAAAAAAAATCATTTTTAAGAAAGAGAGATATAGATAGAAATACATTTTTTTCAATTTACATTTTTGTCATCAACATAAAGTAAGCGATTCTCGATAATATCATCTCTGCGTAAACACTTTGCGACAAAATCGTTTAGTTTGTGCAAAACCATGCTAAGAATAATGATAATAATTGAATTTTTTTAAACAAATAATAAATATTATAATATTTATTGTGGCGGGACTCTCTTAGAAATACTTTTTTTCGTTAATTTTACACCTTTTTATCAACAAAAAGTAAGTGATTCTCGATCATATCATCTGTGCTTCCAGACATTGTGACCATAACGTTTCGTTTACGCTAAACCACGCTTAGAATAATGATAAAATTGAATTTTTTAATGTATTCTAATATTTCTGTCGGCGGGCCTTTTTTCAAAATATTTTTTCTTAAATTTACATATTTTTTATCAACAAAAAGTAAGTGATTTTCGATCATATCATTCCTGCGTGAAGATTTGCGACGAAAGCGATTAGTTTGTGCAAAACCGTGCTTACAATTATAATAAATTTGCACTTTTTAAAAATAATATTAAATATTATAATATTTATTACGACGAGCCTCTCTTAGAAATACTTTTTTTATAATATACATATTTTTTATCAATAAAAAGTAAGTGATTCTCGATCATATCATCTCTGCTTGAAGAATTTGCGACAAAAGCGTTTAATTTGAGCAAAACCACACTTAGAATAATGATGAAATTTCATATTTATTTATTGAATATTAAATATTATAATCCAGCTTTATTTATTGGTTATTAAATAACTCCTACTCATGTCTTGTCTTCATTAGATGTATGTTGAATACATCCTGCACATGTCCTGCTTTCATTGGAGGGATTTTAAAATACGTTCTGCTCATGTCTTGACTTCATTGGCTGGATTTTAAATGAGTCCAGCACATGTCTTTTCTTCTTTAGCCGGATATTGAATAAATCCTGAACATGTCTTGCCTTCATTGGCGGAATATTGCATACATCATGCGGATATCAAGCATTCATTGGCTGAATATTGAATAAGTCCAGCACAAGTCTTTCCTCCCTTAGCCGGATATTGAATAATTTCTGCTAATTTGTTGCATTCATTGGCTGGATTTTCACTCAATCCAGCACAAGTCTTGCCTTCATTGGCCGAATATTACTGCATATGTTATGCATTTATTGACCGGGTATCAATTAGGTCCTCAACATATCTCTCTTTTATTTTTCCGACCTAGAATCCCGCACTTGTCATCTCTGCATTGACGCGATATTGAATAAGTCCTGCACATACTTTGCCTTCATTTGTCGGATATAAAAAAAGTCCTGCATATGTCATGTCTTCATTGGCCGAATATTAATTAAGTCCTGCACATGTATTGCCTTTATTGGCCGGATACAGTCTAAATCCTGAAAATGGCATGCTTTCATTGGCTGGATATTAAATACATCAGGCACAAGCCATGCCTTTATAGACCGGATATTGACTACCTCCTGCACATGTCTTGCCTTCATAGGCCGGATATTGAATAAGACCTGTACATGTCTTGCTTTCATTAGTATAGTATTGAATCAGTTCTGCTCATGTCTTGCCATCATTGCCCAGCTATCGAATTAGTCCTGCACATGTCTTGCCTTCAATTCCCGGCTATTAAATCAGTCCTGCACATGTCTCGCCTTCATTGGCTGAATACTGAATAATTACTGCACATGTCATGCCTGCATTGTCCGGATGTTGACAATGTTCCACACATGTCTTGCCTTAATTGGGCGGATATTGACTACATTCTGCACATCTTGCTTTCATTGACCGGATATTGACAAAGTCCTGCATATGTCTTGCCTTTATTGGCCGTATATCGAATTAATCCTGCACATGTCATGCCTTCATTGGCCGGGTATTAAATCAGTGCCGCTAATTTCTTGCCTTTATTGGACGAATAAAAAATAAGTCATGTTCATGTCTTGCATTGATTAGCTGGGTAACGAATAAATCCGGCACATGGCTTACCTTCATTGGTCGGATATTTACTAATTCCTGCACATTTCATGCCTTCATTGACGGGATATTGTCTACGTCTTGCACATGTCATGCCTTCATTTGGCCGGATATTGAATAAATCCTACACATGCCATGCCTATATTGGCCGGATATAAAATAAATCCTGCTCATTTTTTTGCATTCATTGGCGGTATATAGATTAAGTCCTGCACCTGTCTTGCCTTCATTGGTCGTATATTAAATAAGTCCTGTTCATGTCTTGCCTTCATTGGCTGGCTATTGGATACGTCCTGCTCATGTATTGCCTAAATTGGCCGGATATTGCCTAATTCCTGCACATTATATGTCTTCATTGACCGGTTATTGACTACGTCCTGCATACGTCATGCCTTCATTGGCCGGGTATTGAATAAGTCCTGCACATGTTATGCCTTCATTGGCTCGATATGGAATACATCCTGCGCATGTCTTGCCTTTATTGGCCGAGTATTAGATCAGTTTTACTCATGTCTTCGTTCTCACCAAGGACATTACAATGTATGAGGCCTTATGGGGGCGTAAACGCAAGATATGGAAAAGCGACAATTCATCTTGGACGCAAACCCCATTTAAAAAAAATTGAGGACGTCTAAATAGGGTAAATAGCGCTTCGAATAATTATAAAAAGTCGGTGTCTTCCATTTGAATTTCCATCACTCTTTGAGCCTGTAAAATCGTCTTTTTAGTTCACGTTTCTTTCTATGTACAAATTTCTATTGTGCGGCCTCAATTTTGGGGGGCAGTTCCATAGCGCAGACTCCAGCAACTCCCTCTTCGATAACATTACGTAAGATCGAGAAGGGAGAGCTGGAGTGAGACTATAAAACGTATAACCTAGCCGAAAAAAGAGGTTCCGGACCCTGTAACTGAAATACACAGATCGCAGAATAGAACCAGTAGAAAAAGCCCAGAGCCTAAAACCCTCTAGGACTTGTCCGATAGTTCAATTCTGAAAAAATAAAATTCCAAGTTGTTGGAATTTTATTCAGTTAAAATCTCTTCACAAGAGCCCAGTTGGATAGTATCCGCTAAAGCTTTTAACAAAAGAGACTTATCTTTAGTGATCTTTGCGTGCCAGATCTATGAGATCTTAGACTTTTTTAGAGTGTCTGCGAGTTTTAGAGCCTCCGTCAAATTCTCAGGGCAAAAGTCTCTATTTCCGCGCGTTTGAATTATAATTATTTTTTTTAGGCTGAAGTCTCAACTTTCTTGAAATATTGGATACTCGGGACTTTTACCTATGCTTTCTCAAGAGACTACAGAAATAAAACCTGTAACTTAGTCAATAAGAAACAGAGGCTAAAATATTTATGATCTGTCGCTCACCGTGCAAATTATTTACAAGAGGTTTAGAGACCCGAAACCCTCTATATCCTGTTAAAAACATATTTTGCCAAGTGAAGACTAGAGGGAGAAATAATATTCTTGAGATAATAAATAAGACTTGAGCGTCATTCTAAAGTTTGTATCTTTGGACGGCTTGTAGACGCTCGCCCCTTTACTTCCGCCCTACAGCGCAGGTGCCATAACAATAGCGACCGAGTGTTAGACCGTGTGGTCTGAGACCCTCGTTGCGTAAGCGTACAACATAGGTAGCCTCGCTCGCACCTAGAGATTAATGCCTGAGCAAGAGGCCATATAAAAACAAAAGGCTTAATAATCAGCAATTATATATTCATAGGAATATCCCTTTTTGACCACGTATAGTGGAATTTGTTTTCTCACATTGCGTACGGGATTTATGATTTAGGGCCACTGACCCACTTCTTAAGTAGCCAGATGCTGTACCTAAAAGGATCTTCACCTCACCAAGGAAAACGTGAACGATCTTTGGTGTCATATCTAACAAATTTAAAGAAAAATAATTCTTTCCTATGATATTATCAATTATTTTATATCTCTCGAGAATAGAGTAAATAATGAGAGCTTGATAGAAAGTAGGTAGAAGATTGACAATTATATGATTTAATATATCATATACAATAGCTTTGGATAGGGATTAGAAAAATATATGTAAAAGACAAGGCTAGCTCAGGTTTATTTGAATAAACATATGTTTTGTAAAGAGAATCTTATTCTTTCTCCAAAAGAAGCCCTTTTTTCTAATGAAATTAAATTAATATAATTCAGGTTATTAAATTACCTTTTTTAGTTAACTAAGCTAAAAATTAGCAGTTACAATATATATCAGGGACGAATCTAGAAAAGTTGGGGGGGGGGGGCCTGCACGAAAAATATAAAAATAAAAGATATTTCGGCTTTTCCAAAACGTGAAGATAGAATTGAGTTAGACAAACTCGAATTTTTTCGATAGTGATTGCTTATTAAATTATGTGTTTATTTGCGTTATTTGAGTTTCATTTTCGAAAAATAGGCACAAGAATAAAAAGTTTAATAAAAGTAACTGTCGATTGTGATCATAATTAATTAGAAATTTTTTTTCATTCGATGTTAACAACACACAATATAATATTATAAAATATAAAAATGACTTACTTATTGACATTTGAATAGTCGTTCATGAGAGCAATTAGTGAAACTTCATGCATAAGTTCCGAAATGATTGATCCGATAACTAGCGAATAGTAGCTAAATGAATTGAGCAACTTGACTGAATACCTAAGAACTTACGATATCAATGTTTTAAACAACGAGAGTCGTAGTAACTGTTGCAAGGCGAATGTTACACCGGAGTTGTCCCATAAAATTTGTTGCATATAACCGTAGCTTTTTACATTTTACTTCGAAATTCGCGTTCGCTTACAGATCTCAACATTTGTGCAATGCACACCTACTTGCACAAAAATACTTCCAGGCTGGGATTTTGAAAATCACACTTTAAGCATTTGTATTGTAATTCGAATTGTTTAAATTTAAAGTTTGAACTACTACCACATTCGTTAGGTTTGTAATAACTTTTTTAATCAAATTACATATTATCAAACGGTATTCTAAGTTAATATTATTAATTAACCTTTTTTTCAGACATTGCTTTTTATGTGGAAGATGTGAAACTTTGTAACAGTTCTTCGAAATATTTTTCTTCTTTTACTATATTATTTAATTACTCATATTAAACTTATGATGATTTTTTTTCTTACTTTTATTGATAAGTCTTCATAAATTTAATATAAATAATTGAATAAAATTGTAAGAGAAGGAAAACAATTCGAAGAACTGTTATAATTTTGGCGGGCAGGGTTGTGGTTTGAGAGGAGGAAATGTTTTCTGGAGTCGAACTGAAGATGGCTTGGTTGGTGCAGCAAATATCTCGTCAGAAAAATACAAGGGAGTCGTACTACCGTGGGTCAGATACTCTCGAGTGTATATATGCATTAAAAGATTATAGATTTTTTCGGATAGATTTTTACACACTTCAAATAATTCGTCTTTATAATTGCCTGTACAACACACCGTCCAGAAATTATAATATCTGGGCGTTTTAAGGAGCTTCTCTGGTTCTTGACGGTCTACAAACTAGTCTACGGACATCCGGAGCAATCCGTAGAACGTCTCCTACGGTTGATGGACCGTGTGCTGTACGAGTATTGAGATTTAAGGGAGTCTGATATTTCGGGAGGGGTCCGGACCCCCAGGACCACCCTCTTGGATCCGTCCCTGATATATGTATATATGTATATATATGTACATATATGTATATATATATACATATATATTGTAACACAAAAAGTTGCCTCACACAGGAGAATTCGCATTGCGCAAGCCCAGAATTTCTCCCTCTCGTCCACCCACGCAAAGCAGATGGCAGGAGTGACGCAATGCGTCCTATAAAATGGCAGATACGTCTAAAAAGCGTGATTGACAAACTCGCAGATCAAGTACTATTAAATATTTCTACTATACGAAAAATATGTATGTGTGCACTCGTGAAATTGATTAGAATGGATCAGGGTATTAAACTAAACATATACGAAGTTAAGTGTTAATGAAGTTTGATAGGACAGTTAATTTAAAAAATAAGTGTAAAAAATCTGTTTTTATTTCATCTTTTGTATTCTACTTTGCCCTAATTTTTCCTGTTTTCCAACTATTTTGTCCGACTCTGTACTCTTTTTTCAAACTTTTTTGTCCTGCGTCCCACTTTGTCTTCTTTTTTAAATAAATTGTTGTCCTACTTTTTCCTCATTTCTCAAAGCTGTTTGTCCTACTTTTAAAAAATCAACTATGGTCGCCCTACAGTAGTAACATAGCATCGTTTTTCAAGAGAAATCGTCTACTGAAGCAAATTTCTCTTAGCAATTCTCAAAGACACAGCTGACACTTTATTCCCAATAAAGAAAAATTCCCCGTAATTGCTAGCAAGTGCATGGACTTTAGAAGCAGTCGATAATATATTTTTATTAAGAATGACGTAATTACTAAAGGAGTAAGTGCCACACTTTGCACCAATTTGCAAAATATCACAATCGCCAGCCATGCTTGTTGTTTCCATGTCAAGTAAAATGATTGACTAGTGGAGCTGTTAGAAGTGAACAGCTGCTCTCGTACATTACTCCTTCTTTTTGTTCGTTTCTATGCCGTAAACCTGATCGACGTTTTTTTGCAGTTTCATACGATTTATTTTGAATTTTGTAGTTTTAATCAATATCTTTCTTTTGCCTGCTGTTCAATTCGATCTATGTGAATTTTTTGTGTTTTTTCCCCCGGAGATAAAAGCAAAGTTTGAGCGATTTCTGCGGTATATGATTCTTCCATATTCCTCTGGCCCACAGCGCAAGCAAAACGAAAATCTGCTGATTCACTCTTGTTGTAACATCTTGACATTGGGGCATTGCGCACTATCATCGCATTTAAACTCTCTTTAGGATTACTTGAGGCTCCTGGTGAAAATTTTTCAGCATTATCAGCTAATTGGCCAAAAATAGTTTTCAAGTCTTTAAACAATTTTTGATTTTCTGATCTTCCACGTATGAGCTTGTGTTCGTATGTATCTTTATTCTTCACGCAACCAAACCAGTGACTACAATTTTGACGATGATTAAAAGCAGGATGTCGTACGTTTCGAATCGTTTCTGTAATACATGTACTATTACATTTGTTTTGGGCAACTGCATATAAGAAATCCCGATGTAGGGATTTTATTGCATTTGCAGTGAGCTTGTTATTTTTAATAGTTATTTTATCAAGCCCTTTTCGGACACCACCTGATGCATGGTTGATATCAGATTGTATGATAATTAATAGGATGAGGTGAGAATTCTCGACAAATTGATATACTTCAGCTATCGTCATCTTTAACCAGCACCTCAATTTTAAGATTGTAAGCTTTTAAAGAAGTTGCGTGCAAGCTCAGCTTTCATATCTTTCGCTAACGTCAGACGACAATCGTAAGTGGATGAATCCTTTCATAAGAAACACTTGAAATAAGTCCTATTCAAAGATCCATATGCCATAAACAATTTAGATTCACCACCCATCATGGCTCCATATCTGTTCAAACTGTCACAAACTCTGTCTGTGCCTCTTGTATTCCAACCCATATCGTAAGATCCCCTGATAAGAATTTTTTTAATTTTGAGAGTTTATATTTTCTGTGATTCTATTTGATCAGTCGAACCTAGATGAAAGTAATTCAACGCCGATAAATTATTCAAAGATTTCTCTCTGTGCTTATAAAACTTGTTTCAGAAAATTCGACTGCCGTCGAAAAGACTTGTGCAGAAACATGCGAAATCTCAATTCATCAGTTGAATCTAGATGTGAAGTATTTTCCTTTGAAATACCCAAGGATGATTCATTTAAATCATCTGATGCTTTTGTAGCAAATCCCGTTTCAAAAACCCTGCCATCGAAAAGCCTTCCAAATAAGTCGAATCTATATAAAAATTAGTCGCCGCTGAATGACTGGACGATGAATGGTTGAAAGAAATTAAGGTTTTTGCAGCAAGTGATTCGAATTAACATATCTATGAAATCCGATCGGGTACTATAAAACCTTTTCAGAATTATTCTGGCCTACATAAACAATAATTCTTACTCAGAATAATACGCAAATTCGAAGTAATTAAAACTCAAATAAAAAAAGTTTTCAGTTTCAACTACTGCTAGTATTTTCATTTTTAAATCTATTAAAAGTTTAAAAACATACACACGTGTAAATGTAAATGTATTATAATCTAGTGTGTCGCCTATGCAGCTCCAAGCGATTGACGTAAATCACTAAATTTTTACAAATCAATCTCAGATCAATTTTTACGTTTTTGCTTGTTCGAAATTTATTATTAAACAAATAATTAGTTAATTAAAAGTAATTTTTCATTGAAATATGACAAGTAGTTTGGACGAAAGAAAGAAAGCTGGTACAAATTAAAAAATTAAAAAATAAATGTCATATTCATACAGAAAACTTTTATGCTTTGCAATAGTCTTTTCTATCAGGTTGCACGCGATTGGTTGCCCTTACGAGTTTGTGCATGGACGGCATGTACGTGAGACGTCTCCAACGCACTTCAACGGATTTTCTTGTGCGACCATCTTAATGCGTCTGCTATCGCCATTACGGCGCACTTCGCGTGTGACTGACAAGACCGATCATGCTGTAGAAAGCGTCTCGAGTTTTAACTGCGGTAACTCTACATTTACTGCAGACTTAGACGTTTGAAGCTAATGATTACAACTAGGGAAATATGCGCACTGTGATTGGTTATCTCCTTTTCTCCCGCGAGAAGTGTGCGAGTGAGTGCCGTGATGAATGACAACTAAAACCTAAGGTTATGTTCCCATAAATATACGAGCGGATCACGATAGCCGAAAATATGGGTGTGCTCCTCAGACCCCACTCTACTATAACTGTCCTCGGATGGCACGGATGTGGCGCACCGTCATATGGCCGCGGTGTAGCGCTTTTTCACGTTACTTTTAAAATGATGTATTTTACATCTTTGAGATTATAATTTCAAAATTCAAAGTCACAGTATATAGTTCTCGATATTTCCTTTCTCTGGAATTAGAAATTATTTTTGTGGACAAAAATTTCAATTTTTCGATTTTTAAACCAGACTTTGATAAATTAACATATAAATCCTCTTCTTTTGTCCACAAGATTTCTTCGAAAAAATACATAATACCTAATTTCCTCTAAAAAATAACACATTTTGTCCTCGCCAGATTCTGTGACTTCAAGCGTAGAACATTCCTGATTTGAAATTGATTCGGTATTCAGATGAAAAACTTTAACGAAATAACTTTTTTTATATTAGAACATTTCTACAGCATTAAATAATTTATCAAAAATTTATAGGTCAAAATACGATGTACCTACATTAACAGATGATAGAAATTTATCTGTTTTAGAATCAATATTATAATAAAGAAATATATAATACGAATATTTAGGATCTCATTATTTTTTATATAATATTAGGTGATACACATTATGTTATAAAAATAGACAACAATTTGCAAAAAATAGGTAAACCTTCTCTACATGACGTGAAACATAACCTTACTTTATAAGGACTTCGCAAGGTTGTCAGATCGATTTACATACTTTAACGAAAGTAGATATTAGAATAGATTACTCAGAGCATATACTTTATTCAGATTAATTTAATAATACTATTCTGCTCACAAAAAAAATTTCCTTTTACATTAAAAATGATCGTTGACGATCTTGTTGACTTTTCACAATCAATCAAATCTATACACTACAGACACTTTGTAATTATACTTAAAACTTACAGTTTGAAGTCTATTGTGACCAAAGTACTAAATATACCATCAATATATACATAAATACTGATGAATCGAAATCAGAAATTACATATCAATAATATGTACTTGACATGACTAGACACCAGTAGAAACAGCACTGGATTGTGGTGCGCGTGCAACTTTTTGACGTAACTTCCGCGTCACGAGCGAGGTTTTGAGGGGTCACGTGACCGCGACATGAAGCCGACAGAGACACGAACGAGGTCAATGTGCTTATTTATACGTGTTATTCCTTATGTACTTCTGTTTCAATAGGATGTTTGACACTTTGGAATACAACACGCCATTTTTCCAGTTAGATTTTTATTTTTCAAATTTTCAACGATTAACTTTACTTGAATCTGCAAAAAATTGATATTACCTCAATTTCTGCCGTTGTTTTAAGATCGCACTGTCACTGACTCTCACACTTCTCGTGGGAAAAGAGGAGATAGTAAATCACAGTGCGAATTTAATCCTCGGTATGCACATTGGCTTCGAGCTTTAAGTCTGGCAGTAAACGTATGTACGGAAACTGGTCTCCTTATTAATACTACGTGGACTGCGTAGAACAGCCTTTCTGCGACGGACGCGTGCGTTCATTCTGCCGATAATTAATAAATAATTCATTAATAATGATCTTATTAAATCCTAGATATTATTTATTTATGAGAATTGAAATATTCCAAATTATATCATATGAAAAACAAAAAAAAATACAAATTATTAGTCTGCCTGTTCATGGACGAAAGTGTGAAAAATTTATAAATATTATAATTTTCCTAATACACACATAGACACACGCGGACACACACCCACACACAAATGTGTGTGTGTGTGTGTGTATACTCGGTTCTGATTCCTCTAGAATCAAACCGAAAGGCCTGTCACAAAGCTGTAAGACCTTGTAGTTGGTGGGGAGGCTTAAGCGTGAGGGACATAGGGGTCAAAAGGAGCTCGGCCTGCATGCGTATGGATATGGTTGTTAGGATCCTTATAAACGGACTCTCCAGGGTGGTTGAAAATGATCCCTATAGACGGGCTCTTCTGGTATGCATGATTTTAGTAGGATAGAAGGGTGAAAGAGCCTAGCTAACACGGGCCTTCTGGATCCCTGGGTTGCAGTCCCTCCCGGACTGATTCCAGTTCTTGGAATCGGCATGGGAATGACCTGCGGCCCGCATAGCGACCAAGACGAAGGTGTTTTAACGGCCTCTCGGGGACACCGGACGACCTCCCCGAGTAATTAGTCTTACCCCTGCATGCGGGGCTCCGCAGAGGCGGAACTTTTCTTTCCCTCGCTGCTCGTGGGAACAAAATGGATCACGCAATACCTAATGAACAAGAAGAAGGAGAATGGGAGGTGGCGGAGAGGGGGACGGGTTGGGTCCTGACGGGTCAAACATAACCCTTTCATTCCAATCTGTCTCTCCGGCAAGTCAAACCCAGGCGGTGGCTGTGCTTGCAGCTCTCCCAGAAGCTGAGGGATTGACGATCCCTCTGACCCCACTGGCAGGGGCTAAGCCTGTGAAGAGGCACAATTCGGCCCAACAACCGACAAACAGGGAGTCGTTAGGGGTTGGATTGACGGCTGCTCAGAGGGCTGGCCCCCTGACGGTGGTAGTGACGGATACGAACTACCCGGATTCGTTGCTCTCCCCAGTGCAGTTTGAGCTTTTTAGAGATGCTACCGGGAGAACGCTCGAAAGAGTGTCCCCAGATCAATGGCCAAAAATCAGGACCTACTTCTGTAGGGGAGGGGTCTTTGTATTTGTGGCAGCCAACCCAGCGGCTAAATCTTGGCTGCACAAAGTTGTGGTCGAGACAAAGCCTTGGGAAGGCGCAGCTCTTGAGGTGGGTGGGGTTGAGTTGCTCCAGAAGATGGTGAAAGCTACGGCGTGGTACCCTGGAAAACTGGAGGACCCGTCCGTGGTGCTCCGTCGGTTTGAGGGATTCAATCCCTCACTTAAGACAGAGTCCTGGCGTTTTGTCAGGCACGATAGGCCTCAGGAAGAGGACACAGCGGGTGGTGGAACTAAACACCTCCTTGTTTTGCAAATTCCTTATTCTCAGGCGAGGGCCCTTGGGGTCCGGTCAACTTTAAAGTTGCCGGCCAGTTACAGGAGGAGCCTGTCGTCGTACAGGGAGACCGGAAGCAGACCTAAATGACTGCCTCCGGTCTAACTATTGCCCAAATTAACTTGCACCACAGAAAAGGCGCCTCTGCAGTTTTTCAGAGGGACATGGCTGCGAGGCTAAGGCGGTCAATCCAAGGGCTTGCATACTGGCAAAGGGAATCAACGTCGTCCCGCTGTGTTCCAGGGATTTGATGGTAATAGCTACGGATCTAAAAGGAATAGGGAGGCTAGTCATCGGATCGGCTTTCTTTCCATATGACAGCGATACCAACCCACCAGTGGAGGTACGTACACTGGTGGAATACTGCAAGGTAAGGGGTCTTCCTCTTCTGTTGAGGTGCGATGCTAACTCCCACCATACTTTGTGGGGTAGTTTGGGCGTCAACTCAAGGGGCAACGATCTAGTGGAATTCTTAATTACTACTGATTTAGATATTCTTAATACGGGAAACAACCCGACGTTTCGTAACTCGGTCAGGGAGGAAGTCATTGACATCACTCTCTGTACCGGTAGTTTGACAGACAATATCAAGAAGTGGAGAGCCTCAGATGAACCCACTCTCTCAGATCACTCACAAATAGAGTTCGAGTTCGAATCCATTGTGCCCGTTTCTGGCCTTAAATGGGCCAGAAATCCATGAAGAACGGACTGGGTTCAGTTTTCCACGGAACTAAGAAGTACACTCCAGAGGTGCCCAGGTCAATTAGAGACGCGGACACCCTGTAGATGGGGGCCGAGATTTTCACGAAAGCCATAAAATCTACTTATGAAAGTAGCTGTCGACCATCAAGAGCCCGAAAATCTGGGGAGGACAATGAGGGATGAGTATAGGAGTGCAATACGTATGGCAAAGCATGAAAGCTGGACCAACTTTTGCACCGATATCGAGAAAGGAGCAGAGGCGGCTAGACTGGATCAGCTGCTTTCTCGAAATCCGAATGCTATTCTCGGCGTTCTGAAATTGCCCGGCGGGGGATACTCAGAGTCTGACGGGGACACCTTGGCTCATCTGATCAAGGCACATTTTCCGGGCCCAACTGGCCCAACTGGCACCGAATCGGCGGCTAGCCAACGAGATTGTTACCAGAGTTGTTTTTATTCCAAAAGCAGGCAGGATTGGGTAAACTTCACCGAAGGATTTCCCTCCCATTAGCCTCACATCTTTCCTACTAAAAACTGTGGAAATACTTGTGGATAGATATATCCGCGGTAAGGTCTTGTCAAGCAGGTCACTTCACAATTATCAACACGCCTATAGGGCTGGTCACTCCACGGAGACGGCCCTAAGCACAGCAGTTAACCTAATCGAAGGACAAGTGAAGCTGAAAGGCCTTGCGATTGGAACCTTTATGGACATTGAAGGAGCCTTTAACTACACCTCAGAAGAGGTGATCAGGGCAGCCATGATCTCACATGGAGTGCCTATGGCAGTTGTAGAATGGACCTGCCACATGTTGCCCAATAGGAACCTAACTACAACTAAGTGTGGTACCACTTTATGTGGAACCGTTGACTCGGGATGTCCGCAGGGAGGTGTTTTATCACCCCTGCTGTGGTTCCTGGTTATAGATGAACTCCTTCATCTACTCACGAGTCAAGGCCACCACGTTATAGGCTATGCGGACGATATATTGGTTATCGTGTGAGGTCAGCATTTGGATGCGCTCCTCGGAGTAATGCAGCAAGCACTAAGAGTAGTAGATTCTTGGTGCAAGAAGATTGGACTATCAGTCAATCCAAGCAATACGGACGCAGTTATATTCACCAGAAGGTATAAGTGGAGAACCACGAGTACACTGAGACTAGCAGGACAACAACTGAAAATCAAAGAACAAGCCAAATATCTAGGAGTTATACTAGATAAGAAGCTGTCATAGAACGAGCACCTGGAAAACAAGTGCAAGAAGCTAGTAGCGACTCTCTGGCTCTGTAGGAGAGCCATAGGGAAAAGCTGGGGCTTGAAACCGGAGACACTTATGTGGATCAACACAGCGATCCTGCAACCCAGGCTTACCTATGCAGCGGTGATCTGGTGGAGCAGGGTCGAACTGTCTACTGTGAAGGCTCGACTGGAATGGATCAGGGGACTGATTCTGAGAGGCATCACGGGTGCCTCGAAGTCGACACTAACAGTGGCTCTGGAGGCACTCACAGGTTTGGAGCCCCTCCATCTCACCATCAAGGCCGTGGCTGCGAAAGCGGCCTGGAGATTGAATATGGTAAATGATAGCAGTATCTCAAAAACAGTGCGGATACCAATCGATATTAAAAGGAGGCCCACACTGAGCATTCTCAGGGACAAAATGTCCACTTGCCGCTATCTCTTCGACAAGAAGTATCGTATTAGCCTATCCACAAGAGTAGAATGGCTTAACGGTGAGGCACACCTGCCCAGTGATGGAGACAACTGGTTCACAGATGGCTCCAGGAACAGGGAGAATGCAGGAGCCGGTGTTTATCGTAGAAAGAATGGAATGGGTTTCACAATTGCGATAGGGTCCTATTTCACAGTTCTTCAATCTGAGATTATGGCCATACTCCAGTGCGCCTATAAGGCAGGGGAGTATGACAGTAAAAGGAACATTCGTATGTTCTCAGATAGCAGGGCTGCTGTTATGGCCCTAAATGGAACCACGACCACGTCACTACTAGTCTAGGAGTGCTTTGAGGCACTGAATAGGCTAGCGACAGACAGCCGAGTCACTCTGCTTTGAATCCCTGGACACAGTGGAATCAAGGGCAATGAGATATCGGATAGGCTAGCTAAACTAGCAGCAAAACAAAATTTTACTGGACCTGAGCCAGTTGTAGGCATTTCCAGTAGGTTAGTTACTGAAGATATCAACAGTTGGCTGACCATGGAATATCAAAACGACTGGAGCTCTGTCTCTGGCTGCAGACAGGCTAAAACACTTAAGAAAGTCAAAATCCTAACAGAAATGTTTACAGGACACGGAAACCTCTGGTACCACAGACATAAGATAGGGCTTGCAGAAAGTCCACTCTGTCGACTGTGCGGAGAGGATAGTGAGACATCTACTCATATCCTCTGTCAGGGCTATGGAGTCACGCTTGAGGCTTAGAAGGGGACGCAACGGGACTACCCAGGCGTCAGGGGCTCTAACGGTCTCAACCCAGAACATTAATAAATAATAAAAGCCTCCGAACGCGTCCTCGGGTTGCGGATAGAGGGTCCCTGTACCAAAGGTTTCTGCTGAATATGGGTACAGAAAATTAATAGGCAGTCGCGGACAAATGTCCAAGGGTGGTCCCTAAGCGGAGGTGTGAAAACCGTGCCGAAAGCTGAATAGCACGTGGGTGAGGTGTCCAAAACGGTGACTCTGAGATACCGGGAGACCTCTCAGAGTACGAAGCCTTATCCTTGTATGCGGGTCTCTACAAGTATGGACGAACCCTTTTCCCTAGCTTCCCGTGGGAACAACAATGATAACACCAAACATAGTTGTAGTAAGTGCGGTTCAAAAGAATAGAACGCGCAGGGCTCCCGACAATATGTTGGGTAACAATGCCGACCATTCTAGAGTTGGGGAAGCCAATGAAGATAGAATCAATGCGATGGCCCGGCGAAATCTTGGGGCTTTTAGGTGGACGGAGCGACAAAATCACGACTTGCTAGAATTCTACGAAGCGAGTGTAACGCCTGAACGGGAGAATTACATGGCACGACTTCATGCTCTGTGGTGCGAGAAACACTCAGAGCTATCGCACTTTCCGCGTCAACGTCTGCGAAACCATGCCGAAATACTCCAACAAGAGGCTATGTAAGGGGAGCGACTACTCTACCAGACCCAGAACAAACCGCCAGCAGAGAAAGAGAGGTGACAAGACCAACCGTGGGCAGGCGTTCGATAGAGGACGACCGATGCTTTATGACCCGGAGAAACATCAACACTGAGGTTTCTCCCAAGCCCAAAGATCAGGCGGAAATGGATGTAGAGCTTCGTGGACAATTTTCCGAAGAATCCGACCTCTGGACTATCAATTGTTGTGTGTATAATGCAACGAGAGCTTTGGCTGATGCGCACCGTAAAACAAAACCAACGGTTGATCATAAGACCAAAAGACGAATGCATTAACTCTCCATAAAGATAGGGTGGGCTAAACAGTACGCGTCCCGAATTCAGTGTGTAATCGACTATATAACATCTGGCAGGCATTTTACCGCCAAGGTTCAAAAGTTGGTGCGCTAACTCCGGATCCGTTATCACATGCTTAACAAGTCAAAGCTGCTGACCATCAATCAGCATATTGCTGAGAGAATACGGATACTATCTGACGCTAAGAGAAGCCTAGAGCCAAGACCCTCCAGTTGCTGTCGACCGCCCGCCCAAACCAGAAGAGGTCGAAGTATTCTGGAGAGAAATCTACGAAGTTCAACATAGACTGAAAGAAGACTCAGAGAACATCAATAGCTTCAAGTAGCTGTGTGATGACCTCATATAAACATCTGAGGAAGAATGCTGAACCATCACTACCGAGGAGGTGAAAAAGTATTGAGAGGTATGAAAAACTATTCCGCTCCAGGACCAGATGGTATCAAGACCATTTGGTGGAAGAAATTT
>JAAAKG020037260.1:0-19221 GCA_010014905.2 Druon quercuslanigerum
TTCGGTTTTTTATGTAAGTGGTATGGAATGGAAGTCATGTAAACCCTTAGGGGACACATTATGAATAAAGAAGAAGTCGAAAAATGGCATTTTTCTGTTTGTAGAAAGCTTTTAAACTTCATCATTTTTTAAATTTAAACCATTTCCAATTTTGAGGCTTTTTCATCAAATTGAATCAAACATTATTTTATTTCAAAAGACTTTATTTTTAAATTATTCATTTTAGAACGCTTTTGAGTTTAATCATTATTTAATAGAAATTATTCAATTTTGAGAGCTTTTAATCTAAAATTATTGAATTTCAAACCCTTCAGGTTTTCAATTGATCGACTTCGCACGGTTCAAATATGAAAGTGATAAATCATTTATTGGATTAAAAATTTTTTGATTTATTTTAATCTAAAATTATCAAACATTAAGTCGAAAATTAAATTAAATTTAAAATTAAAATTACTCAATTATTAAAAATTTGATACTATACAATAGGAATTATACCATTATTGACATTTTTTTTTACAGAGAATTGTATTGTTCATTTTTTTATAATTAAGTTAAATTTCCAGTTAAAAACATTAATTTTTAACCAAAAAAGAAACGCATTTTCAGCCCGCCCAGGTAAAAAAGTTACATATAATTTATAAATAGTGGATCAGTCAATGATAATTTTTTTTTGTTTTATGAAAAAAAAATAATAATTTTTAACAAATTAACTGAACTTTTAATCAAGTAGTTGAATTTTTAACTAACCTGACTAATCTAACTAAATTCTTTCTGCCGCGGATTCAGTCGATATTTGAACCCAAAAAGATTTTTATTTTAAATCAAAAACAGTTGAGTGCTATCTCAAAAAAAAATAATTTTCAGCAAAATAGTTAAACTGTCAATAAAAACAGATTTGTTTTCAACCAAGCAGTTATATTTTTAACCAGCAAAAATAACATTTCTATCATTAGATGAATTTTAAATTCAAAAGGACCAATTTTCTATCCAGAAAGACGAAATTTCAAAAAAAAAAGTGAACCCAAAAATATTAATTTTCAAAAAAAGAATACAATTCTCAACCAAAGAGGGGAATTGGAACAATAAAAAAAAATTTAACTTAAATTCTTGATTTCAAAATTCATCTCTTCTGGTAGAAATTGAATTCTTTTCGGTTAAAAATGCAACTTCTTTTTCAAAAATAATTTATTTTGGTGGAGAATTCCACTATTTTGCTAAAAATTCACATATTTAGTTAAAAATGAGCTTCTTTAAAAAAATTCATCTATTTAGCTTGAAAATTCAACAATTTGGTAGAAAAATCAACTATTCGGATTGAAATGAACTTGTTTCAATAATTTAGGTGAATTTTTGTCTTCTTGCCTGAAAAATCTTTCATACTTATAAATGAAATTCTCTTCTAAAAAATTCGTGTTTTTTGATCAAAAATTCATCTCTTCTGGGTTAAAAATGCAACTTTTTTGTAAAAAAATTCTTTAATTGGTTGAAAATTAACTTTTATGTTAAAAAGTTTGGCATAAAATTTTACTATTTGGTTTTTATCGTGAAAATGCAAGACTTTAGTTAAATTTTTCTATCCTTGACTGAAAAAGTTAAGACTTTTGTTGTAAAGTCGTCTCTTTGGTTTAAAAATTCATTTATTTTTTGTAGAAATTTAACCTTCTTAGTATAAAATGCAACTTTTTGGCATAAAATTAAATTTTTTGTTGAATATTCAATTATTTGGTATAAAAATCACTTGTTATTGAAAAATCATATTTTTGGGTAAAAAATTAAACTATTTGGTTGAAAAAGTAACTGTTTTTTGGAAAATTAACTTTTTTTTTTTAAATTTATCTTTTTTAAAGCAAAACTCAACTCTTTGGTTTTAAAGTTCTTTCTATTTTGTTGAATTTTTTTTTTAGAAAATTAATCTTCTTGGATGAAAATGGATTTCTTTTGTTAAAAATTCATCTTTTTTGTTTAAAAATTCATCTCTTTATGGTTAAAAATGCAACTTTTTTTGTAAAAAAATTCCTCATTTGGTTGAAAATTAATTTTTTCGGTGAAAAGTTTGGCATAAAATTTTACTATTTGGTTGAAAAATAACTCTTTATTTGAAAATTAACTTTTTATCATGAAAATTCAACACTGTAGTTAAATGTTTCTCTTTTTGACTAAAAAAAATTAAGACTTTTGTTGAAAATTGGCCTGTTTGGTTTAAAAACTTATTTATTTTTTGTAGAAATTTAATCTTTTTGGTAGAAAATGCAACTTTTTGGCATTAGGTTTATTTTTTTGTTGAATATTCAATTATTTGGTATAAAAATAACTTGTTCTTGAACAATCATATTTTTGGGTTGAAAATTAAACTATTGGGTTGAAAATGTAACTGTTTGTTAGAAAATTAACTATTTTTTTCAATTTTATTTTTTTTAATCAAAATTCAACTATTTGGTTTGAAAGTTACGTCTATTTAGTTGATTTTTTTTGTAGAAAATTAATCTTCTTGGATGAAAATGCAATTTTTTCGTTAAAAATTCATCTTTTTTGGTACAAATTAAATGTTTTTTGATTAAAAATTCAACATTTTGAGTTAAAAAATCAAACTGTTTGGGTGCTCGTCTTTTTTTTATTAAATTCAACTTTATTTGGCTGAAACCGCAACTATTTTGTGAAAATTCTTTTCTCTAAAATTTGTCTATTTAGTTGAAAATTCGTATTTTTTAGTATTATATAAAAAAATTTTGCTAAAAATTCAACTGCTTCGTTGAAAAGTAAACTGCTTTAGTTGAAAATTCCACTATTTTGTTGGGAATTCATCTTTTTTGGTAAAAAATTAAACAACTTGCCTAAAAGTGAAACTACCTTATTGAAAATTCGTCTTTTAGCACAGTCGAAAAATTTCTGGATTGAAATAAAAATGAGTAGATAACCTGCCTATCGAAAAGATTGAAATATCCGAATACCTGAAATTGTGTTTTGCAGATAATCAATTTGAAGATTTAGGGACGATTTGGAAGATTTTGATTTTAAATTTGGGGCTGGATTTTTTGGGTGACGTCAGAGATGAAGAGGCAGGAGGTTTCGCTGAAGGTTTTGCTGAAGGAGGCTGGTACCGAGAGAGGATGAAAATAAATAAAAGAGGAGGTGGAGGTACACGGGTTCGCTTTTGCCTGAGCGTACCCGTACCCGTTCGTTCACCCTGGCGGGGGCACCAACCTGGCTTTACTTCAGTTACTCTTACGCTCTTACTTGCTGAGAGAGCCGGGCGCCCAGTGCAATGTACAGGGTTACCATAAAGTAACTTCCAATCCCCTCCCTCTCACCCTCCCATTCCTCCTCAAGATGCACTCTGTACAATACCTCCTCCTCCTCCTCTGTCTCCTCCTCCTCCTCCGTAACGGCACATCACGCCTAGTTGAAATTTCAGATCACTACTAAGTAGCAACTCGGGGATTACTCCCGATTCATTCCCGATAAGAAAAGGGAAAAGAATCGAATGAAATGATCCGATTGCAACCAAGCCTTTGGCCCTTTTACGCACGACTTCTTACTTTTCGACTCCTTGAAGAACCTTTTTATTTTTATCCCAGTGAAACTGAAAAGTTGAAAGTGAGATTCATTTCTTTCAAATCCAATACTACATAAGGGACTGTGCTAAATTTTCTACAAAATACATGCATTTTAATGATGTCATTCATATTTCAACCAAAAATAATTTTAATTTTTAATTTCAAAACACAGTTGAATTCAACAAAAAAAAAAAGGAATTTTCAAACAAAATAGTTGATCAAATAGTTGCACTTTCAAGCCAAAAGGCTAATTTTCTTACAAAAAAAATACATTCATTTTTAATAAAATTACCACTTTCAACTAAAAAGACATTTTTATCTAAAATGATGGATGTTCGACATAATTTAAAGAACTTTCAATGAAAAATATAAACTTAAAGAATAGTTTAGTTATTCGAAACTGTTTTGTTAAAAATTCGTCTTTTTGATTTGAACATTCATCTATCTTGTTTAAAATTTCATCTTCTTTTTATATTAAAAATGCAACTTTTCGGTTTAAAATTAATCTATTTTCATTAAGGATTCAATGATCTACTATTACACTGTTCGTTAAGAATTCATCTTTTTCGGTCGAAAATTCAACTACAAGGTTAAGGATATACACTACGTACAATAAATCTCAAAAGTTGCCTATCTTCGAAAAGATTTATAAAGTCGGTAAAAAAGATCTATTTTTAATTTCTGTAAATCGTGACGGAGGCTTCTAAGCATACTTCAGGAAAAATTAAATCAAGATAAAATTGTTTATTAACAGTACTTAATAAATAATTTGATAATTTAATAATTTTAAATAATTTAAAAAACAGTAATAATTCTTATTTAATCCTAAAGATCAAGGCCTCATTTTATTCTTCGAAGGATTCTCTAGATTTCTATTTGGGTGGATTTTATTTTTAAAAAACAATAATTTAGGAATCAAACGGTTATTATTGTTATAAAAAACGATAGTTTAAATTTTAATTAACACTACCCAAATAGAATTACAGAGAATCCTTCAAAGAATAAAATGAGCCCTTATCATTAGGTTTAAATAAGAATTGTTACCTTTCCCTAAAGAGAAAGCACAAAATAAAACTTTTTTAAAGTTTTATTTTTATTTTTAAATAATTTTAACCTAAATTATTTTTTTCTAAAGTATACTTAGAAGATTCTGTCAAGATTTCCAGAAACCAATAATTAATCTATTTTTTTTTGATTATCTAAATCATTTAAAAAATTGGCAACTTTTTTGATTGATTGTACGTATTGTACATCCTTAAAAGTTGAATTATTTGGTCAAAAGTTTAACTAATTGAGGGTCCAAACACTTTTTTTTTTTAAATATCGAGTTTCTAGTTGCATTCATATTTTATTCAAATAAAAATATTATTTGAATAAAATATCAACTTTTACTAGAGAAAAGCTCTATTAAATTTATTGTTGAAAATTCATATTTTCTTATTGAAAATTCAACTATTTGGATAAAAAACAAACAGTTGAATTCAACCAAAAAAATGGATTTTTCTACCAAATTTGTTTAATTTCCAAGCCAAAGTTGAATTTTCTACCAAAAAAGATCAATTTTTAATCAAAAACGGAATAGTATCATTTTCAGTTCAAAAAATTCATTTTTAACGACAAAATTTTCTAGTAAAGATATGAATTCTCAACAAACAAGATTAATTTTATACCAATAAAGACGTATCTTGAAACAAAATAGTGTAATTTTCATTTTAAAAACATAATTTTTAAACCAAAAAATTCATTTTCCACAAAATAATTATATTTTAAACCAAAAGCCTAACTAAATAATTTGATTTTTAAACAAAGACGAATTTTCTACATGGCAGTTAAATTTTCCAAACGAAAAAGCAAATTTTGAATCATGAAAATTTTTTCAGTAAACAAACAAAAATTCCACCAGTTATATTTGCAAGTCAAATATGAATTTTTAACCAAAATCATTAATAATTTCCCACCAGAAAAGACACTTTGAGTTTTCGAAGAAGATTAACTATCTGCGAAAAAATAAAACAAAAAAAAGATTTTTATCTAAAATTATGAATTGTCAACCAAAAAGATAAATTTGCAACGAAAATGATAATAGTTGATATTTTAAACTAAAAATGTTTTTATTTTAAATCAAACACAAATGTATAAAAACAAAAAGACCAATTTTCAATCAAAGAAAAAAAATGCAAACAGATTTGTTGAACTTGCAAGCCAGCTATGAATTTTCAATCAAGAAGATTCATTTTCAACGAAAAAGAGTCAATTCTCAACAAAATACGTCAATTTTCAACATAACAGTTCAATTTTCCACTAAAAAAGATCAATTTTCAACCAAAAATGAAAGAGTGAAATTTGCAGCCTACAAAATTAATTAAAAAAAAACGAAATTTCAATAAAATAATTAAATTTTTCAACCAAAAAAGATTTTTCAGTCAAGGATGCAGAGAAAATTTCAACAAATTGTTGAATTTTTAATCCAAAAGATGAATTTTACACATACATGATTAATTTTCTACCAAAAATAAGAATTTTCAACAAAATAGTAAAATGTTCACTTAAAAAATTCATTTACCACAATATAGTTACATTATCAACCAAAAGCTGAACAAATAGTTGGATTTTTTGAAATGAATTGGATGGTTTAATTGATATTTAAAAAAAAATAATAAAAAAAGAATAACAAAAAAACTTGAAATAAACCGTCAAAACGCATTTTTAATTATACACACATGAATTTCATATTATGAAGTTACATTTTCAATCCAAGAGATGTATTTTTGACTAAAATGATGAATTTTTAAACAAACATAAAAAGAATTTATAACTCAAATAATTACCAATTTTCAAGCAAAAAAGGAATGGGTCAATTTTCAGTAAAAAAATTAATTTTTAGAAAAATAGTTCAAGTACTAACTATGGAGATGAATCTTCAATAAAAAAATATGCTCTAACAAAATAATTTTAAATCCAACCAAGTAGCTGAATTTTCAAGCAGAGATGAATCTTCAACAAAAAAAGGAATTTTTAAAAAAGTAGGTTAACATTCAAGCAAGTAGTTGAATTTCAAAACAAAAAATATTAATTTTCTTCCAAATTTCTGCAAGTTCTACATATTTTTTGCACTGACTTGATTTTTACCTCAAATTTGTTAGAATCATGTAAAATAAGAAAACTTACTTAAAACATTTTCTAGATACCTTTCCGATATATCTGAAATCTTCCAAAATCTCTTTGAAATTTCTCACGAAACCTCAAAAAATTATATTTATATTCTTAAATCAAAAAAAAACTAAACTTAAAGAATAGTTATTACAAATATTTATTTTGCACTAAAAATTATTTTTCCCTTCGAATTATAATTTTCGTTAAAGTTTATTTTTTTTTGTTATCTCTCTTGGTAGAAATTTCGTCACTTTTTTTATTCAAAATTCAACTTTTTGCTTGAAAATTAATCAATTTTCTTTGAGGATTCCATTATTTTGTTGGAAATTTGCTTTTATGATTGAATTTAAGTAATTTCGATTTTAAATTAAATTATTCAACTACTTGGTTAAAAGTTGAACTTGAAAGTTGAACTTGAAGTTGAAATTGAATTTGTTAAAAATTTATTTTTCTTGTTGAAAATTCATCATTTTTCGTTGAGGATTCAATCACTTTTTTTTAAATCATGTTTTTTAGTTGGATTCGACTGTTTCTGGTTTAAAATAAAAATACTTTTTAATTCAAATATCAACTTGGATAAAAATATAAAAGTTGATCTATAAAAAATTTATCTTTTTGGGTCAGGATTTATCATTTTAGTTGAAAAGTCATCTTGTCTGAATTGGTATAAAATTAATCTTCTTGGTGGAGAATTCAACTATTTGCTTGGAAATTCTCTTTTGGAAAACACTTCCTTTTTTAAATAAGTTCAACTGCTTTTGATTTATTTATTACTTTATTTATTACTTACTTCTTTTAAAAAACTTAAAGCTTTATTTAATTAATGAGACAATTTGAAAATAAATTAGATTTCTTTCTAACATGAAATAGTTATTGTAATTTAATTGGAAAATGGAAATGAGTCATTCTTTTTGCGTTTTTGAGGATCGTAAAATAGAAGAAGTGGATATCCGTCTAATAAAGTTCTAAGTTCCCAGGTTGGAAAGTTACTTTGAGATAAACCTGTATGCAGGCTTACATACTCGACTCGTGTATACTGAGTGTCCCGGTCGAGCAGATGCAATTCCGCAGCCTTTTTTATCAAAGAGGCGGGAAGCGAGAGAAAGGAGAGAGGATCTGCCTCAATATAGAATGAAAGAGAGTTAGTTTACTTCTTTAAAGAATATAAAAAAAATTAAATTACTATAAAAATTCAACAGCGACGATCAAATTTGGACAGGACATTCTTTAACAGGGTGGCTGCAAAACTTTATTTTTAAAATTTCCTGACTTTTTCCTCACCAATTTTTCATTTTCCCTGACCATTAATTAATATTCAAAGACCATCATTTTAATCTTGTGAACTTTTGAACATAGAATCTTCTATAAATGGAATAAAATAATTTCAGATTAAAATTAAAAAATGTAATTATTTCAAATAAAAAAGATGACCTGCCAAACAAGGAAGATGATTTTTCAAAACAAAAAATAATAAACTTCAAACAAAAAACATTGCATTATCAACCAAATAATTTTATTGTTTATAATACACTTGAATTTTCAGCAAAAAATGATGGATTTAAAAAAATTAATTTTTAAACAAATACTTCAATTTTCAGCAAAATAATTAAATTTTTGACCAAATCGTTCAAGATCCTAGCAGTAGAATTTTTAACTCGAAAAGTTAAATATTTAACAAAAAGGTAAATTGTCAACGAAAATGTAATGGTTGGGATATCATAGAAAAATTAATTATCAACCAAATAATTCAACTAATTTAATTAATTTTTAACCAAGGAGTGGGATTTTCAACAAAGTAATTTCATCAAAACAGCGAATTTTGAAACTAGAAATATGAATTCTCAACAAAAAAGGGAAAAGTTAAATTTTAATTTAATAGTTCATATTTTAATCAAAAAATATGATTCTTGAAACAAGCAAAAAATAAAATTCAACCGAAAACTGTTGTATTATCAACAAGTTAATTAAATTTCTAAGAATACAGTTTGATTTTCAACAAAAAAAGAAGAATTTTTATTCCGAAAGCACGAACTCTTTGTCAAAACAGACTGAGACGAATGTTCAACAAAACAGTTGAATTTTTAACCAAAAAAGATTACTTTTTAACGAAATACTTAAATTTTCAACAAAAGAATTGAATTTTAACCAAATATTTTAATGTTTAACAAAATAATTTAATTTTTAACAAAATTTATGAATCTTCAACAAAACTGTTAAATTTTTAACATAATATTTGAATTTTTAACAAAACAACCTAATTTTAAACCAAATAGTTGAATATTTAACTAAATTTATAAAACTTTATCAAATGAAGTTAAAATTTTCAAATAGTTGAATTTAAACAAAAAATTACGAATCTTTAACAAAACTGTTAAATTTTCCACAAAATATTTGAGTTTTTAACAAATTAATTAAATGTTAAACCAAACAGTTGGATTAAAAAAATATGAATCTTTAACAGAACTATAGAATTTAAAAAATGTTTGAGTTTCTAACAAAATAATTAAATTTCTGACTAAATGGTCGAACTTTTAATTAAATTTATGAATCTTAGCCAAAAAAAGAGTTTTCAAAAAACTTTTAAACCTTTAAACCGAATACATAAATTTTCCATCTAAAAAGATAAATTTTCAAACAAATGGTCTCATTTTTAATAAAAAAGATAAAACTTTAACCAAAATCAATTGAATTATTAACCAAATACTTAAATTTCTACGCTATTTAGATGAATTGTCAACAAAAATTAATAGTTAATGCATAAAACAAATAAAAAAATTATATTTCAATAAAAAAGTAAAATTTCTCACCAGAGTACAATTTTCAGCCAAAAGATAAATTTTGGTTAAACAGTTTAATTACTAACCCGAAAACTTAGATATTTAACAAAGTAGTTCAACTTTGACCAAATTAGTTGAATTTTCATTTTAAAAAGATCAATTTTAAACAAAATAGTTTGACTTTCATCCAAGGAGGTAATTGTTCATCTAAAATTATGAATGTTATACTGGAAAATTAAATTTTCATTTAAAAAAATAATAAATTTTAACTAAAGGTCAATTTTTAACTAAAATAGTCAATCTTTAACCAAATAAATTATTTTCTTAACTTTTGGTTCTACCTTTAACACAGCAGTTCAGTTTTTAATACATAAAATGCATTTTTAAGGAATAATGTAAGAGCAGATATTTCATCACATAAATATTTTAATTTTAAATAAAAAACAGTTGAATTTAACAAAAAAAGGAATTTTCAACAAAAAAGTTGAATCCTCAACCAAAGAATATTTCACAAAAAAGTTCCATTTTTATTTAAAAAAAAAAAGAAAATATTCTACTAAAACAGACGAATTTTCAAGCAAAAGACGATCTTTCAACCAAGAAAGGTTTTAGTTGAAGTTTCAACACCAAAACGTGAATTTCCAACGAAAAGTTATTTTTCAACAAAATAGTTAAATTTCAGCCCAAAAAGATGAATTTTCAACAAAACAGTTGGATTTTCAACCATAAAGGATGATTTTTCAACAAAATTGTTGAATTTTCCACCAAATTATATTTTTAACTAAAAATATAATAGCCAGGAGGAGGCAACTGCAAAAAAAAGAAATAAATTTCAAGGCAAATAAATTACTAATAATAATAATGTATCAGGGTTGCCAGACTTTAATCATGTAACATTTTAAACATAAAATCTTTTATAAACTGAATAAAACACTTTCAAATAAAAATGAAAATAGAAATTTCCTAACTCTTGCAAGATTTTTTTCAAACCCATTGGGACAAAAATAAAAAAAAGAGGAAAGAAAAGAAAAATTCTTTGTTCTTTCCTTTTCTCTTTTCTTTATTTTTGCCCAAATAGAAAAGTCAATTATTCTTCTTTTTTTTTAGGGGGAAACAGTTTTTTTCAGACTGCAATGGGAAAATTTTATGGTTTTATTTTCAGAAATTTTTCATATTATCTTAATTATTGGACGTTTAAAAGGAATTTAAATTTTATTTTAATCTTATTTCAATTCCTTATATTTTATTTTATTCTCATTTAAATTTCTTGAATTTTAATAAAATTCTATGATTTCCAGTTTATTCATGAAATACTGTCATTCTGCTTGAACGTGTAAATTTAAATTTAAAAAAAAAATTTTAAGTGAAAATATAAAAAGACGAAAGTTATTTTATTTTTAAAATTTGAATTGATTCATTTTGCGAGGTTAAAACTAAAAGAGGTGTTTAAATTTAAATTAATTCTGATATTAATTTCGGAAACAAACAAAAATCTCTACCTCGATCGTATCCAAAAAGTACAGAGATTTTTAAATACTTTGTGAAATATTAAATAAAAAGATTATTTCCGGCTCATAAATCATCATTCTGATTAAATGAACGGTTCTTGACCCACGACGTGTCTTTACAAATGCTGACGATTAAAAACACACGCAGCTCATTGCCCTTGAATACAAATGTTTATAAACAGGTAATTCTTTACCGAAACGATTTTCCAAGATAACTGATGTATAGAGGATCAAAAGATTCTTTCAAATTTCATTCTTAAAAATGAACTTTTGTTCTATCCGAAGTGAAGAAGTCATCAAAAGTGAACTTTAAATTAAAGCACTGAAACTGTAACTCTTCTCAATTTTGAACTTTTAAAATTTATGCTTGAAATCTTTTTGATTCACGAAATTTTTATTTCAATGCTCAATAATTTACACTTTTCAATTAAACAATATCAAAATATATATAAATTAATGTTTGAAATTAAAACTAATCATCCCTTTCAAATCTCTTAAATAAAAATGTTAAAAATAAAACATTTTCCCCTTTCAATTCAGACAGAAATAAATAAAAAAAGTCAACGCCCCCAATTCAATAAAAATCTTAAAAATAGCGAATGTCTGTATTCCAATTCAGAAAAAGATTAAGTTTAAAAAATTCATTCCTTAAGGCCATGTGAGGTGTGGGTCACGTGATAGAAAAAATGACTTTTTCCTATAAAAAAAAAAAAAAGAAAAAAAAACTAAAATTTCCCTCTTCCATTCTAAACAGACTTGAAACCTAAAATTTTCTTCCCTTCAACACAAAAAAAATGAATAAAATCAAAAAATGTCCTCTTTCAATTCAGAAAAAAATTATCGTTCTTCCAATTGATAAATTATTAAAAACTAAAATTTCATCCCTTCCAACGTAATACACATTTTAAAAATAAATAATAACTATCTTTAAATTCATAAAATATTGGAAACGAAAACTATTTTTGTCAAACTCAATAATAATGTAAAAAAAAAATCCCTCTTCCAACTCAGAAAAAAAATGAAAATTTTCCCCCTTCCCACTCAAAAAAAAAATATTAGAAACCAAATATTATCCTTCTTTCGATTCATAAAATATTAAGAATCAAAACTTCTTCCCGACCAACTCAATAAAAATGTTTTTGAAAAAATGTCCCTTTTTAAATATAGAAAGAAAATTATCAAAATTTCGTAATTTCCCACTCAATAAAAACGTTAAAAACAACCAATTATCTTTATTTCAATTTATAAAATATTCAAAACCAAAACTACGACCCTTGCAACTCAACAAAAATGTTAAAAATAAAAAAAGTCCCCCTTCTAATTCAAACAGAAAAAAATTAATAACCACCTTTGCTCCCTCACCACTCAATAAAAATGTTAGAAACAAAAATTTATCCTTTTTCCAAATCATAAAATACTCAAAACCAAAAATTCATTTTTCTCAACTCAATAATAATGTAAAAAAGAAAAAATTTGCCTCCTTGAATTCAGAATACAAATAACCAAAATGTCCTCCCTTACAACTCATTAGAAATGTTTAAAACAAATAATTATCCTTGTTCCAATTCAGAAAATATTAAAAATTCAAAATTTCAGCCTATCAAAATCAATAAAAACTTTTAAAAGAAAAAAATTATCATTCCAATTTAGAAAATACTGAAAACCAAAATTTCCTTCTTTAAAAAAATTACAGAAATTTTTAGGTAAAAAAGACAAAGTTTCAACCAAAAACAGAATATTAAAATTATTAGTTAAAAAAATTAAATTTTCACCTACTAAAATGATGAATATCTACCTGGATTGGATGAATTTTTAATAGGAAAAATGAATATTTAACCAAAGTGTTTAACTTTTAATCAAATAATTTTATTTTCAACCAAAAAGATGAATTTTCAAATAAAATGAAGAATATTTAACGGAAATACTTGACTTTTCAAACAAGAAGATTAATTTCCTACCAAAAACGACGATTCTTCGAAAAAGTACAGGAATTTTTAAGAAAGCAGTTCATATTTAAACTAAAAAAGACAAATTTTTAACCTAATAATTGAATTTTGAACTAAAGAATATCCATTTTCCACTAAAAATGAAAATGTTATATTTTTAGTTAAAAAAAACTTAAATTTCAACTAAAATAATGAACCTTCAATTGGAATACTTCAATTTTCACAACAAAAAAAAATTCATGCAAGAAGATTAATTTTATACCAATTTTCGAACAAATAGTTCAATTTTGAAACAGAAAAAAGTTTCAACCAAAAATGGAATAGTTAAATTTCAGTTAAAAAAATTAATTTTCCACTAATAAAATTTTTTTTTAACCAAAATGATAAACCTTTAACTGTATCATTTGAATAAAGATGAATTTTTAAAAAGAGTTTAACTTTGAACCAAATAGTTTTATAATCAAACAAAAATATGAATTTTTAATTAAAAAATATCAATTTTCAACCAGACAGTTACATTTTATTTTTTTTACATCATCTTTCAAACTAAAAATGAATAGTTAAATATTCAGTTGAAAAAAATTAATTTTCCACCAAAAAAATTAATTTTTAATAAAAGAGTTTAACTCTTAACCAAGTAGTTTTATTTTCAATAAAACTGATAAATTTTTCACGTAATGAATCTTTAACTGGAAAATACGAATTTTCACCTAAAGATAAATTTTCAACCAAGTAACTTTATTTTCACTCTAAAAGAAGAATTTTTAACTGAAATGATTAATATTTAACTGTAATACTTAAATTTATAACCTAAAAGAAAACATTTTCGACTTTTTAATAAAATATGTAAGTTTTGAACAAAATAGTTGGATAATCCATTAAAATAGGCAAATTTTTATTCACATTGTTAAATTTTAAACAAGAATTGCAAAAACAATGGACATTCAAATTTTTAGTTGAAGGAATTATTTTTTAAACAAACTGATGAATTTTCAACTAAAATCATGAATTATCAACTGGCATAGTTGAATTTTATAGAAACAATTTTTTGAACCATATGGATTAATTTGCTAAGAAAAGGCGAATTTTTCACAAAGCAGATAAATTTTCAAAAAACTAGTTTCATTTTTAAATCAAAAATATCAATTTTAAACCAAATAGTTGAATTTTCATCCAGAAAAGAATGCATTTTCAACCATAAATATAATGGTTAACTTTTCTGTTAAAAATCTACTTTTTAATTTAAAAAAATGTTTTCTTAACAAAACTTCAAATCTCTACTGGAATAGTTAAATCATTAGTGTAAAAATATGGTTTTCAGGAAAACAGTAACATCATCAACCAGATATAAACTTTTAAATTAAAAGGATGAATCATTAACAACACCAAAAAATAATTTCTAACAAAACAGTTTAAATTTTAACCAAGCAGTTGAATTTTTATCTAAAGAAAACAGTAATTCGCAATGCTCAATGTGAAAAAAATTCTATTATACTTCTGAAATATTTCTTCTTTGAAATACTACTTCTACTATAAGAACTGCTTGAACAAACTGCTTGAATTGTGACAAATTCTGACTTAACAGAGGAATTTTTTTAAATTCCTTTCTTCTAAATCCAAATTTTAATTATTTTTTAACATTTCCGTTCTATGTAAAAAAATTCCCTGTTCGAAGAAGAGTAAGCGAATAAAATGTGAAAAATTATCAAACTTAAGTCAGCGAAAAAAAATCTCACAGAGAAAAAACGTCAAAGGTTTTACTTATAATGGAAAATAACAAGGTGGTCGTTTTAATCCAAGAAAAAAATTCCAGGTTTATTCCCGGTTCGCAAACATTTTTCACGGTAAATGAAAATTAAAAATTGAACTCTATTATAAAAATGGGTCTTTTTAAAGTAATAAACAATAAAAAACAAATTAAAGCATTTAAAGTGGAAATATTCAATTTTAAAGTTCTAAAATTGAAGTTTAAAAGTTTTTCGATTCCAAAATTGTGTATTTTAATGCTCAAAATGCAGATAAACTGTAAAATTTAGAACTTTTATAAATTATAGAGTACAAAGATTCAGATAAATTTCCAAAAATACAAATCCACATTAACATTTGCAAAGTTTTTAACTTAAGAGTTCTTAAATTCGAAGTTAATTTATTTTCATTTTAAATAGTTTAAGCATCCTTGAAAAGCTTTAGAATTTTATTTCAAAATCTTGAGAAGTCTAGAAGTGGTTTGAATTTTTCCAAATTTAAAAGCATATTTGTAATTTTCTCTAAACCTTTAAATATATTTTAATATGAATTGAATTTTTCATACAACTTTTAGAAAATCCTGTACATTTAAAAAAAAAAGCCTTAAAATTTAAATTTATAAATAACAGTAGAACATGCATTATTTAAAAAAAAGTTAGAGTAATTTTAATAGACAGCCGAATTTAAAACAAGATGTAGATTTTTTCAGATTTCAAAACCAAAAATTTAGAATCATTTAAAGAATTGTCAAAGGTTTCAAAAAAATAAAAAAAATTCTCTTAAGATTCCTAGGAATTTTAAGGGTTGTTTGTTAATTTGCAATATTTTCCAAAAATTGTAGGAAAATTTCGAATAATTTTAAAATATATTTAGAAGTTCTGAAAAAATAACACACTTCCTTTGAATTACTTAAAATCATTTCAAGTTTTTAATTAGTTTTGAATCTTTTCCAAACTTTTAAATCTCTTAAAATTACACCAATTTTTCTGTAAATAATAAGTGTTCCATTTTTATTTATATGTCAACATTTAAAAATTTCACTCACAAATTAAACATTTTTTAATTAGAACAATGAAAATTGTAACTTTAAAATTTTAACAGCTCATCGGAATTCTATAGATTCAAAATTTACTCTTCTTAAATGAACAGTGAAATATTGCTAAATATGACACACTTATTCTTTTTATAAATTAAAAAAATTTCAAATTAAATGGATTAAAAATTAAATAATAAAAGCCTTTAATCACGAATATATTATCATGGAGTTATTTTTAAATAGAGAATAGTCTATAAAGTTTTAACCGCACGTTTATGTTTTTAATAGCTTAAAAAATTAATAAAAATAACACATTCATAAATTTATCTATTAAATTTAATATAAAAAATAATATAAAGGAAGACTAAAACTTTGAATTTAAAATATTTTATAGAAAATCATAATAATTTTTATTTAGAAAAAAAATTATCGGGATAAATGATATTGTATTCATTTTAATTCTTATTAAGACTAAGGAATTCAAACAATTGCAATCTGGAAATTCTCAAATTTTGAACGGATTAAGAAATTTATTTATTTAGATTTACAGTTTATAAAATAAAACTGTTTTCTTATCAAAAAGGTTCAAATCTAACTTGGGCAGATTTTACTTCATAAAAATCAATAAAATTCCCGATCAAAAAATAAATTCACCGTCATTTCCCGGTCCAGCGGCCACCCTGAATAATAAAAATGCAATAATAAATTCTGATTCATTTAGAGTAAACTCAGATAATCTGCAAAAATGTGGGACTATAGATAAAGTAGAAATCGCGTTTCTAAATTAAAGAAAATAATAAAAATAATGAAAACTTGAATTTTACTGTGATCAGAGGTAAATTCTCGATTTTTTAATTAAATCACCAGTCAAGTCACCATCCTGACTAACTTCGTTAATGCATTAAATGTTAATCAGTTTCCTTTTTTATATTTATTGTTAACCGAAGAAGAACGATTTTTTTCATTCGGTTTCTCTAATTTTGGCAAAAAGAAACTAAAGATGGATGTATTAAATTAAAAATTGCTTTAATTAATTTAATTCAGGACGTTAATTCCAAACATTTTTTAACAGAAAACAGCAAAAAATGACAAAATAAATGAATTTTAAAACAAAAACTTGAATTTTTCACTAAAAAATATTTATTTTATCGAATTTTTAACAAACTATGTAAATTTTGGACGAATTAGTTAAATATTTAATTAAAACAGGCAAGTTTTTATCCAAATTGTTGTATTTTAAACAAGAATTGCAAACAAAAATGAACATTCAAAATTTTAGTTAAAGGAATTATTTTTTAAACAATCTAATGAATTTTCAACTAAAATCATGAATTATCAACTGGCATAGTTGAATTTTATAGCAACAATTTTTTTAACCATATGGATTAATTTGCTAAGAAAAGGCGAATTTTTTACGACAAAATATCAATTTTTTTACAAAAAAAAAAAGAATAGTTAACTTTCGGTAGAAAATTTAATTTCCAAGAAAAAAAACAGATTTTCAACAAAATATTTTATTTTTCAATGTATAAAATAAAAAAATTTCCTCTTTGAATTCAGAAAAAAATTATAGTTCTTCCAATTTACAAATTATTAAAAACAAAAATGTCGTCCCTTCCAACGCAATACACATTTAAAAAATAAATAGTAACTATCTTTAAATTCATAAAATATTGATCCCTTCCAACTGAATAAAAATATTAAAACCAAAAAATGACCCCTTCCAATTAAAAAAAAAAGTAAAGAAAAATTTCAATGTCTTCCAATGGAGAAAAAAATTTTAATCCTAAAAATCCTTTCCTTTTGACTCTTTTACCTATTCATGAAATATTAATACCAAAAAGTAATTTTGTCAAACTCAATAATAATAATTATTTATTTTTCAACCAAAATGATGATTTTAATAATAAAATTATGAATATATAACTAAAATACTTAAATTTTTACCCATAAAAATGAATTTTCAATCAAGAAAAATAATTTTCAAACAAAAAGGTTGAAAAAATTAATTTTTTACCTATACAAAAATAATGAATCTTCAACTAGACCAGATGAATTTTTATCGAAAAAATGAATTCTTAACAAAAGTGTTCAAATTTTATCAAGTAGTTTTACGTTCAACAAAAAAGATGAATTTTTCGAAAAAAACACATGAATTTGCAACAAAACAGTCCATATTTAAACTAAAAAGGAGCAATTTTTAACCTAATACTTGAATTTTGATCTAAAGAAGATCCATTTTCCACAAAAAAAAAATTGGAAAAGTTGAATCTTCATTTGAAACACTTAATTTTCAACTAACAAAATTAAAAAAAAATTTAAATGGTGAATTTTCAACGAAATTAATGCGTCTTTATCTAAAATACTTGAATTTGCAACCTGAAATCATCTTGAATTTTAATTAAATTAAAAATATTTAATTAAAAAACGAATAATGGATGCACTGACCATTCTGATAGACACTGGATCTGTTACGGTTTCTGTCGGACTTGATCTTTGTTGTTGATGAGAATAACTGACTTCCATGTCCATTTCGTCTAATTCTTCCTCCTCTTCCTCATGGGTATCGGCCTCTTCTTCCTCTTCACCCTCACCTTCCTCCTCCTCCTCCTCTTCTTCCTCTTCCTCAGAACCTCGGAACTGCGATCAAACATTATTTTATTCAATTTTCATTCTCAGCCAAATTAAAAATTTATACTTTTATTTTTTTCATACAATAGAGTATTGTTTTTTAAAGAAAAGTTTATTTTTAATTCAACAATTGAATTTTTAATTAAGAAAATGTTTTTTTGTCCAAATAAATTTAGTTTCTACTTTAAAAAAACAAGAGATAAGACTAATTTTCAATAACGATTTTCAACAAAGAAAGATTTTTTAAGCAAAAAATAACCAAAATTTACCAAATATATTGAATTTCCAAACCAAAAGACGAAGATTCTACAAAACAGTTTAATTCTAGCAAAAAACTAATTTTCTGAAAAATTGTTGAATTTTCAACTAAGAAAAATTTTTAAGCAAGCAGTGGCAATATTATCAAAAAAAGGTGATATTTCTACCAAAAAAAAATGAATTCTTAAAACAAATAGGCAGACTTTCCAAAAAATACATGAATTTTTAACTACGAAACATTTTTCAGGATAAAAATCAAATAAATTCAACCAAATTGTTGGGTTTTTAAACCAGAAAGACGAATTTTCTACACAATAGTTGAATTTTCAAACAAAAAGAAAAAAAAAACCTAATGGTATAATATTCTAGCCAAACAACTAGTTTTATACAATATTCTGGAATTTTTAACCAAGAAAAGTTGATATTTCTACTCAAAAAGATGAATTCTAAAACCAAATAGGCAAATTTTTCAAAAAAGACATGAATTTTTAAGTAATAAACATTTTTCAGTCTAAAAATAAAATAAATTTAACCAAATTGTTGAATTTTTAAGCCAAAAAGACGAACTTTCAACACAGTAGTTGAATTTTTAACAAAGAAGTTGAATTTAAA
>JAAAKG020037271.1:0-19219 GCA_010014905.2 Druon quercuslanigerum
ATTGTCTTCTTTTGTGAAGCATTTCTTCGATATCTATCAGCACGATAGAGTAGGTGATCTGTAGTAAGACGAGAGGAGAGTGAAGAGAAATTTAAGGTAGATATAATTAACCTTGCTCTGCACCTCCGCAATAAAGGACCTTTTCCATCTGAATTTCGCACAAATAATTTGCGATTTCTCAATATTTGAAGTGAGCTTTGAAAAATAGCATGTTCTTTCAACTAGTGTGGAAAAGTCTTCGAAAAGTGGGAAAACGTAAGTGGTACGGGGGAGGAAAGTGGTGCTCTGCTAAGAATTGTTTTTGAATATTTCGTCACGTGGCATCATCTACAACTCAGGTGGGGGCTTTGCAACTGTTGTTGCTGTGTCCAACTGATTTCAGAACAAAAACTTCCTATTTTTTCCCAGTTGTAGGTAAAAAAATTATGTGCTGCTCGTGGAGAATGGTTTACTGTGATCTTTTTTTTTTTTAATCGTAGCACAAAATAGTATTTTTCCTTGTTTACTGGAGTCTCAGAAACAATTTCTCCGTTTCCTTTTTAAGTTTAATTAAATAGATTTGAATTTCAGAAGTCAAAACTTTGAAAATAAACACTTTCAAAAATATTTTAATATGAACTCTAATTTTAAAAATTGAGACTCCAAGCCACGAAAATTTTGCTATTTAAATGAAATAATTTACCGCTTAACGTGCTTCAAATCTAAATATTCAAAAATGATATAATATCGAGAACAAAAAATACGTTTTTAATCAAGGGTGTTTCTTTAACCATGTTTTTTCAAATTAAAATAAAGCACATAAAAATTCGTTGAAAGCAATTGTTGTTTATTTTGGGTGTGCACGGTATGCAATTTAATTTTAGGAAATGCTTTTCAAAGAATGTCCACCGCGAATACGTTCAACAAATCTCATTCAGTTGGCCCAACTTTTTGTCAGTTTTTCAAAAACGACAGAAAAAATTCTACGATTAACGCCTTCAATGTTGGCTTCTAGTTCGTCAGTTGTTTGCGACTTGTTAGGTTAGACATTATCCTTTTTTGATATGATTCGTCTATCCAACATCGTCAACAAACTTGATTGTGCCTTATTTCAATTTTAAAAAAACGTAAAAAAACACCCTTTTTTAATTATAAGTTTAGTAGAAATGGTAAGATAATGTTAATATTTGGTTTTTGACTTTAATTTATGTTAAAGGTGACGCCTAAATTGTATAATTTCAGTTTAGGTCAAAAGGGAGAAAATCTTGTGAAATGAGAGAACTGCGCTTCAGTTTTTGGATGCATCTGAAGCATAACAAGGCTACCTGAAGCAAAGTAAAGAAAACTGAAGTATTATCAAATCTATTAAAGTACTTGGATTCGCCTTGAGTAGTTCTAACTTGATATAATTTAAAATTGCAAAATCATAGTATGTAATGATCTAAAGTTTCCAATCTTCTTTTTTTTTTGACATATTTCAAATCATTCGACCTTAGGAGTTAAAAAATATAATTTTATTAAAATGTTTTTACACGAGTGTAAAAGAGCTATCCTTCATAAGAAAATTTGTAACCTACATCTTGGTAGTAATGTTGTATAGTAGGAATCGACTACATTGTTTCTACTGCTATTACTGTGTTCCATTCTGCATTAATGTAAAAATTCTCCAAGTTTGTGGTGTGACCTCAGCGTTAAATTATAAACTACAATTTATGCATTTTAAGTATCCGTAATAAGAGAGCCCTTTGTGTGTACAAACCAAAGTTTGTTTCCATTTCCTAAATGTACCGAAAAAACGCATTGTGTTTGAGATTGTGACTGAAGAGTATTATTTTTTCGAGAAATTCATTTTTTTTCTTTTTGTTTCCCATTTTTTCCATGCACCACCGCCACAGTGCTATATTATAAAGTACAATTTATGTGTTTTTTGAGTATGATTATAACTCATCGAACATACGTAAAACTTTTGATTACCTGAAATTATTTAAAAAATTACTTGTACATTTATTTCAATTTTTCTGGAATTAGTTCAAAAGGTACTGAAATAATAAATAAAAGTTTTGAGGAATGTAATTTTGAGTTTTAAGCCAAATATAAAATAAGAATCAATTATATTTTTTAATAAAAATAAATATTCGATGCTTTTTTATCTTTGAAATTAATTAATTAGTTATTAGTTCATTACTAAATCAAAATTAAATCAAAAATCAATTTAAAAAATGCAAATCAAATCAAAAAATTATTTTAATTTTCTCTAAATAGATTTTAACAGTTATAAATGAATTAAAAGTAAAAACGTAAAAATTATTGCAATTATTCCGTGTTAATGATTGCTTAATGCTTTTTATGTTTTGAACTGATCAAATGTTAATTTATTCCATTCAAACTGATGAAAAAGGAAAAATGAAAAATGACTTCTCAAGGTAAGCTACTAACATTTTTAGCTTTTCTAAAACGGTGCAGGAAAAACAAAATCGTCCCAAAATTCTTTTAATTGAAAAATAACTTGTGAACATCAAGATCCAAAATTATTTCGCATTAAACAAGTTTGCTTCTCATTAAAGAAACAATACAACACACCAAATTTGTCTTGCACACTACCTCCAAAAGAGTATTAAAAACTTCATCTTTTTCTATCAAATAATCTCAGATTTGACATTTGTTCTACATTGGACCGCATATCATTTGTCGACTCCCACGGATGATAGATCTTCAAACACAAAAACCAAAAATTTCACTTGACAAATTACTTCTAGCAAAACAAACACCACTAAACACAGAAAAAGACATCTCGGATCATCCTCTTTGCAATGAACTGATGTCAGTTTTATCTAAAGGACAAAATTAGGACGGTTAACATTTTACGCTAAGACCAAATTCCCTCCTGAAACTTAACAAAAGAAGAAAAAACCGCAATAAAGAAAACTATAACAACAAAATCATGGACCTTCTACCTGACGATACATAAAAAAAACTGAGGAAGGACCCCAAGAGAAACAATAGCCAGTAAAACAAAAGCCCTTCTAGAAAACACTAAACATGACAGAGAAACAATATCTAAATTAATACCTACTAATCTCATCTCTCTAAGACTTTACGGATTCCCAAAAAGACACAAAAACAACATTTTACTCAGGCCGATCGCCATTGCAATAAACTCACCTACTCACAAGCTAGCACGCTTTCTCGCCAATAAACTGAATCCTTCACAGGAAACTCTGTTACTTACGTCTAAAATCTTTTGACTTTATCAATAAGATACAGCAGATTTGCATTTAACCCCAAGACATCACAGTAAGTTTCGATGTAGCATCTCTCTTTACGAAAATGCCAATCTTTGATACAATTGATATTATTAAATCTTTTGTAAACTTCCCCTCGAAGCTCATCCCTTTGATAGAGCACTAGCTCAATAATACTTACTTTTCTTTCATCAAAAAATTCTATGAAAAAACTTCAGGAGCAGCAATGGGGTCCCTGATCTCACCTGTAATAGTCAACATCTTTATAGAACATCTAGAAACCAAAATCTTGAATTAATCCAAGCTTAAACCGGAATTTTGGTTCTGTTAAGTGGACGGCACTTTTTTCATCTGGCGACATGGACTAAATGAACTAAATAAGTTCTTCGATATTATCAATTAATTACATCCTAATATCCAATTCACCATGAATATTGAACAAACCGATAAATTGCCTTTCTTAAACGTACTAGTTTACAAAAAAATCGGGTAATACATTAGCTATACAAACAGATACCTACATGCCTTCTCTCACCACCACCCATCTCAAAAACAATCGGTCATCAAATCCATTTTATACATAGCCGTCTCCATAACAGATAAGGGTAATTTACAAAAGGAATTTCAACACGGTAGACAAATCCTAACAAAGAACATCAAAACACAGCGATGAAACAAATTGATCAAGCAGTAAGAAAAAACGCCCAAGAAAACAATTTAAAATAACCGTCCTACGCTACACCCAAGGTGTCACGGAACAAATAGGAAGAATTCTCAAACGTAACATCAAAAACCTATTTAAATCACCTGCGAAAATAGGACAACTTCTAAACAACCCTAAAGACAAAAAGGCACCTCTTAGTGATCCAGGAGTATATATAATTCCTTGCTCTTGTGGCATAGTCTATATTGGAGAAACCCGAAGAGCGGTGAGCGAACGTATAAAGGAACATGATAGTAAAGTCAGGGTAAGTCAGTAAGACATTTCAGGCAAACAGCACTAGTTGAACATCATATCGAAACAGGACATAACACTTTATTTGATAAAACAACCGTCATCTTAAAAACACATAATATTTTTTAAAGAAAACATAGAGAAGCATTCGAAATCTGAAAACACCGTAATAATATCAATAGGTACAACGGTTATCATACCGATCCGATTTGTCTTTTCGTTGTCCCCGATTTTCGATTTTCGATTTCGTTGTCCTGTCTCCATGGTGAGGTGCTCTGGTCAATCACAGGCATCGCAGAGAGTATACATAAGAACAACATTACCTGATATCTTAGTTTTAGGTCAGCCCTGAAGAAGTGAACTGCAATGTTCACGAAACGTCGGCAAAATTCGTATTTTTGTACACGATTGAAACCCGAAATATCTCTTTTATCATAATGAGTTATCGTGAAAGCATCATATCTATTAGCCCTTATATAAAATTACATTTTTTCAAGGTGATAAAATAAATATGGGTTTTAAAAACGATTCATATAAAAGCGATTCCTTCTGAAAGACTATAATATTAAGAGTAAATACCAGGAGTATTCTTTCCTAATGTCAATTTACCGCCGAGATATCAATTTCTTGGTAAAATTGTTGATATTGCATGTTGTTTATTGTTTAAACTTATTTATTTTATAATTGTTGAAACATTTTCAATCTTAAACTATTAAAATGTCAATAAGATACCTAAAACTTATTTCATACATTTTTTTAGAATTTTTGGACAATAAATAGTTTAAAAAAAGGTCGTAAATATATCGCCTGAGATGGAAAAAGGTTGAATTTAAATGTAGAAAAGACAAAGATAATGAGGTTTAGAAAAGGAAAGTGAAGAAAGAAAGAATGGACGGGGAGATGGAAGGGAATTAAGTTGGAAGAAGTGAAAATTTTAAATATATGGGAGACACATTGCAAACAAATGGAGATCATAAAGCTCATATTAGAAAAAGGATAAAGAAAGCAGCAGAGATAATGAAACAATATGGGGAATACGAAAAGAAGGTTAAATAAAATAGAGAACAAGCTGCGGTTATTTGATATGCTGGTATAGCCGTGATACAATCCGGGGTGTGTGTGATTTGAAAATTGATATAAAGGGGCTAGATTCCTTGGATTTTTGATGGAGGCGGCTGAAGCCGGTTCCTGTCGGGGAAAGGAAGGAGGATCCGCCTTGTTTAGAAACCGAGGCTTCGACAGAGAGCACCCTCTATGTGCTGTTCATTACGCCCAGAATTGTCTGGGCGGCAAAAAACCGATAAAAAGAAGGAAGGTATAGGTCTGGAGAGGTGCAGGCGGGAGCTGGGTGGTACAAACACGACCGAGCCAACGATGGCCTTTGGGCCGTCAGACGGCGGTGGAGGGTGTCTGCTTACTGGGGCGGGAAAGCTTTGTTTTGTTTCCAGACATAAGAGGATGAGTAGGATCAGGCCAGGAAGAAGTAATTGGGTATAGAAGAGAGCAAGGAAGGTTGACGCGGCCACGAACAGGCAGACCGACCCTTTGAGAAAAGTATGGAGCAAGACTTTCGGAGCTTACTGCAGCGTACCTGCCTCTGAAAAATAGTATAGAGTTCGAGGTTTTCGGAGCTACAGCGAGCGAACCAACCTCTAAGGAGTTTGGCGAAACTACAAGAGAGCTTAACGGAAACTTTGGGGGAAAGCGGAGAGGAGAGTTAAAAAAAAAACTAAAATTTATTCAACTATGAGTCTTACTCAAGCTCCAAATAAATGGTACAGAGACCGTGACTCGTCAGAGGAGGATTAGTCCAGTTGACTGGTCGGACCGAGAGTGCATCGTTTCGATCGAGTGTACCCTCTTTTATCCTCGCTCATCGAGAGCTTGCCAGCCAGCGATTAGCGCAAAGATGCCTTTCACAGGAGGAAGAAGAGAGCGCAAACTCCAACGACTCCCACTCGAACGATATTACGTAAGGGTGGGAGCTCGTGGGCGTGAGAGAGTATAAAAAGGGCCGCCTGAGCGAAAATCGAGAGATAGTATCTTGCAGCTGCAAAGCTCGGGTGACTCGGATAAAAATTAAAGGAAGGGTCTGAGGATTTATCCTCTTACTCTCCAATTCAAATACATTTAAAGTCGGAGATTGTGAAGATCATCTAGTTTCACAGTAAACTAGCTGTTCAGAGCATTCTTTTAAAGAGAGAATTTTCTAGATCTAACTGGGTTGATTAATCGCCCACGTTATTTGAAAAGAAGAAGATTTCTTTTTTGACTTTAGTCTACTCGAGAATTTTTCTCTGGCGACCTTCTATTTTTTTCTTAGAACGGTGAATCTCCGTGCTATTTAAAAATTACCTCCGGGGTAATATAGCTTCGTTTTCTTTAAAGTATAAAAATTTCGTTCCCCTGAAAACATCGCCTTAAATTGGCCTGACATTTTTTTATAAATTCTCCTTGAGAATTCTGCTTGATAGCCATCAAATTTTCTTTTAATTCTCCAGGAGAATATAATAAATCAAAAGCTTATTTTTCTTTTGATTTAACGATTTATATTTGCTGTCAATGTTTATGGTTTACCGAAACAATCGTCTAGATAAATAAAATCGTTTTATTATAACACGATAATCATAAAACTCTATTACTATCTATTTGGGCGAGTCTACTCCCCAAACTATTTTGGATATAGAGCAAGTGAATACGTGCGATAAAGACTTTTGAGCTTCTTAAAGTATTTGAAAATTATTTGCTTCCAAAAGGGACTCCGAGTCCTGACTTTGTAAATGTTTCCTAGAACGGAAACGGTAAATTTTATGGTAGGCTCTGGGACGCACAGCTAAGCGCCAGCCTCTCTCGAATTTTTGTATCTCGGTCGTTCGACCCCCTATTGCGCTGAGTGACGCTCAACTCAAGCCCCAAGTTATTAAGCACCGACCTCGGTTTTACTATCCTCCAGAAGGACATTTTTGCCTGCGCTCGGGCAGTGATCATTGCGGATCATCATTAGCATAGATTAAAATTAAGAATTACACCCTTCAGGTGTAACTTTTATTATGCTCAAAAGGGACTCGTGCCATCCCATTCTTTAGAAGGTCGATGACCTACATCTGTATCTCTAGCTTGTAATTTCTTTCATTGAATATTTTAGAATTTGGATCTCAGGGATCCCTATAAATAAAGTGATCAGAACAAAGATTGTATTTTTCAAAGAATTATTTAGAGAGCAACGAGCTCGATTTAAACTGATCTAGATTTTCTTATACGTTGCCTTCGTAACAACATATCCACAAAAAGGTTGTTAGTTATCGCTGTAGGTGTTCATTTTATGTGTTGCACTCCGTTTGCATATAGCTAAGGGCTTATTAAAAATATGTAAAACAAATTTAGGTTAGCTCAGGTATATTTTAAATAAATAATCTTATTAGTAAATAAGAAAAAGAATCTTATTCTTCTCTCCAGAGATCCCCTTTTTCTTTACTTCTTTTATAAGAAAAAATGAAATTATATTATTAGGTATGCATTCAAGTTAGCAGCCACTGGCCGCTCTTCCTTGACTCGGAGGAAAGAGAGAGAGAGAGAGAGAGAGAAAGAGAGAGACAGAAGCAAAAAGGAGATGCTTGCCTTCCTAGCCTGGAGCGTGATGGGGAAGTCTTCCATCACATCAGCCACCAGGTGGGCATCACGACTCTCTTTCTTTCGTCCGAGTGATGTTGTAAATAACTGTAAATACTATGGATAAGATTGTAAATTATTTAAACGGCCGTATTGTAAAAATGGAATTCATGTAAACCTTTAGGAGACACATTATGAATAAAGAAGAAGAAATAAAAGTTTATCGTAATTGTTGAACCTTTAAGCTAAAAGACGAATTTTCTCTAGAAAAATATGAACTTTCAGCAAAAAATTAATTTGCCACGAAACTGATGTATTTTGAACCAAAAAAATTAACTTTCAAATCCAGAAAATTATTTTTGCAAACAAAAGAAGAATCTTCAATTCAAAAAACTCAATCATAAAAATAGGATTTTTTACTGAACAGTTAGGTTTAAATTAAAGATATGAATTTTTAATTGAAAACATAAACAAAAATTTTCAATCAGGAAGTATTTCGGTTCTTTCTTTAATCCCAAAAGATTAAATTTAAACAAAAATTGAATTTTTTGTAAAAAAGTTGAATGTACAATAAAACAGCAGAATTTCCAAACAAAAAGTATGACTTTTTAACAAAATTGTTGAATTTTCAAAAAGTTGCATTTTTATCCAAGAAGGATATAATTTCTGCTAAAACCATGTACATTTTAAAATCAATGAAAAAATTTAGAAAAAGAGTTTTAATCTTAAAACAACTTTTCCCTTCTTTTTTGAGGAAGATAAAATTTCTTCTAAAACAGTCGAATTTTGAACAAAAAAACGTTAAAAGATAGTTAAATTTCTATCCAAAAAAGATTCCACTTCCCTTTCTATCATTAAAAGAAGAATTGTAAATAATGCGTTAATTTTTTATTAAGTCGAATTTTAACCAAAAAGTATCAAATTTTAAAAACTGTTTTTAATTTTTAACCAAAGGTTGCATTTTTGTCAAAGAAAAATAAAACTTCAAAAAAAGGCAAATTTTTAATTAGGAAAGACAAATTTTCCAAAATACTTTTGGTAATACTTGATATTTCAAGAAAACTGTTAAATTTTTATGTAGGATAGATGCAACAGATCTCATGTTTTCTTGTTTTGAGAAAAGTAAAATATTTTTGGTTTTTTTGTTGATCTGTTCTGGTTGTTTCATCTGAAAATTAACTTTCTTGTTGAAAATACGAAATTTGGGTGGATAATGCAACTATTCTGTGAAAAATGTAAGTCCCTGGTAGAAAATTTAACTATTTGCTCAAAAGTTGAAAACCTTCTTTCAAAACTCTTTTTTTTAGCTAAACATTCATAATTTTAGTTTAAAAATTATTAGTTTGTTTCTTAATTCCCTAATGAAAATTAGTTTTTCAACTAAAATTTTAACGAATCTATTCCTGTTAAACACTTATCTTCTTTAATAGAAAATTCAACTGTTTAATTAAAACTTTTTTGTACGAATTCACTTTTTTTACTAAAAATTTGACTATTTGATGATGATTACAAGTTTTTCAGTATCAAAATTTACAAATTTTTTGAAAAAGTTTATTTAATTTGTTAAATTTTCGTATTTTAATACAAAAAATTGATTTTCTCGGTTAAAAAATTAACTATTTAGTCTAAATTTTATTTATTTTATTGAAAATTCCTATTATATGATAAAAATGTATATTCTTTGTTAAAAATTCAAATATTTTGTTCAAATTTGATGGATTTTGTTGAGAATTTCTTTTCTTTGGTGGAAACTTTATATTTTTTAGGCAAAAAGTCAATTATTTGGTTGGAAATTGAACTCTTATTTCTAAGCAAAATTGTGACTGTTTGGTCATAAATCAAACTGTTGATTAAAGATTTAACTGTTTTGCAAAAAACACAATTTTTTCTTATACAAATTTATCAATTTTGTACAAAATTTATCTGCTTTGTAGATTTTTTAAAATAGAAAATTAAATATTCTAATAAAAATTCAGGTTTTCCATTGAGAATTGAAAATTATTTAGGTTCCAAAATTCTAACATTTGTTTGAAAATTCAAATTATGTGCTGCGTTTTCTTTTTTTTTGTCAACGATTTCTTATATTTGCAAAGCACCTTATTTTGACAAAAATTTATGTATTAAGAAAAATTTAATTTATTTGTTTAAAAATTGAACTATTCTGTTAAAAACCTTATTCTGATTGTGTTAAAAATTATTTTTTTTTTTAATTAGAATTCAACTGTTTGGTTAAAAATTCAACTTTTCTGCAAAAAATAATTGTTTTGCCCTGACACTTCAACAATTTGATAGAATATTCAAGTATTTTGCCAAAAATTTCTATTTTCTTTAAACCAAACATTAAAATTTTTATTGAAAATATAACTTTTATTATGGGTAGTATTTGAGATTTTTTAAATTAAAAAAGTCAACTCTTTCGTTGAATATTCATGTAACTTTATGAAACCTTGTATTTTTTGGTGAAAAATGATTTATTAATTGGAAACATACCTAATTATGGTTGATTGGGAATTAACGTGTTGAATATATATGTGATTTTTCGAAGTTCATTTTTTGTGGCAGAAAATTAATATTCTTAGTTGAAAAATAAAATTTCTACTTTCAAATTTGTTTATGTATTTTGTTGAGCAATTCTTTCTTTAAAAAAAAATAAAATTAACCTTTTTGCTTAATATTCCTAATATTTTTTTAAAATTAATTCTTTACCTGTAATTTAGATATTTAGTTACATTTATGATTTATTTCTATACCTTTTGGACAAAAATTAAACTATTTTGTAATTAAATTAAATTACATAATGGATCATAATTAAACTTTTCCTACCGTTAAGATGCAAAAGTTATTTATCATGAAACAATTTGGTCAAAAACACAACAGTTTGATTTAATAAAAAATTATTGATCGTGAAAAATTTCTGAAATGATAATTTAATCCTTTTGCGTAAAATTTATATTCTTGCTTTAAGAATTCATCTTTTTTAGTAGAAGTTTCACCTTTTTTGTATTGAAATATAAGTGGTAGAAGAATAATCTGGTTTGCTTAAGAATTCAACTATTTTGTTGTAAATTTATCTTTATTAGTTGAATATTACTATTTTTTATTAAAAATTATAATCTCTTTTGAAAAATTGAGCTATTTGGCTGAGAATCAACGTTTTATACGTTATTTATACGTTATTATTATTTGTATTTTTTTTTAAATTTATCGTTTTTTATATTAACTAACTGTTAAAAGTTCATTTTTTTCTTTAAAACTCTACCATTTTAGGGAAAGAAACTCGTCTCTTTGCTTGAAAACTTAAGATCTTGATAACATTTTATTTCTTTCTGTAAAAAATTTATCTTTTTGTTAAGAACTGTACTGGTAGAAAATTTAAACAAAAATGACGAAACTCCAACCAAACACAGTTAAATTTTCAAGCCAACTAGGTAGATTTTTGTTAGTAAAAACTTGAATTTTAATTAAATATCTTCATTTTCAAATAAGAAGAATTTTCCATCATAAACAGTATTTTTCACCATAAACCGGAATTTTCAATCAGTTTATTTAAAAGAAGAAAAGAAACAAATTTTTAAGAAAAGGTGAATCCTTACAAAAATAGATAAAATTTCAAACCTGAAGGGTGATTTGTACACCAGAGAAATATTTTTATAAACAGAAATATTAAAAAAATATTTTCAACCTGCAGTGTTCAAATAAGATAATGGCGTTTAGCAAATAGTTAAATTTCCAACCAAAAATATAAATTTTCTACTAAAAAGATAATTTTTTTATCAAGATAAGTGACTTATTTAAAAAAGCTGCATTTTTAACACAAAAATTTTAGATTTCGTTTAATCGATTCTTAAATGCTCCTAAAAGAATAGGATTTTAAATGACAATGAATTTTTAACACAGAACTTCTTTTTCATCAAAGGATGATGAATTTTTAACAAAAAAGAATGCTTTTAACCAAAACGTGAGAAATTTATACAAAATAAAACACAAATCGCAAATAAAAACAGATTTTTTTTTAATAAAATGACAAATTTTTTTGAATAAAGTTGAATTTGTAACAAATAAGTTCATTCTCCACAATAGATAAAATAAATTTTTAATTTTTTACCAAAAAAAAAACAAATTTTTGTTCTACCAAGCAGAAAAAAATGTTATTTTCAAACATACGGTTTAACTTTTACCAGTGGGTCGAATTTTCTAAAAAAGCTGTTGAATTATTGATCTAAAAAAATTAATTTTTAAGTCAAATGATGATATTTTCACCAAAACAAAGAATTGTCAACAAAATATTTCAATCTTTATCCAAAAAATATTTTATTTGACAAACAAGTTGCATTTTTGACCAAAAATGATAAATGTTCAATAAAGATAATGTTTTCCCGGAAAAAATTTTTTAATTTATATTGAGATGTTGCATTATTTTAATGAAAGTAAATATTAATCTTGTTAGTGGTTCTAAAATGCGAAGGTCTGCATCAGGTAAAATTAGAACAATGGTAAATGCGTCGTATTTAAGCATTCCTTATCACGGAACGGCATCAATATAACGTTTTTCAAAATGAAAAATTCTAGTGCTGAGTCATTATCACACGAGAACCCGATCTAGTTGAACGCAGATCAAAAAAGTGCAAATCTAAAATTTACAATGTTAACTAAATTAGCTAGATCCTGGCTTCTGAATTTGGGTTTAATTATTTGCTTTCACGATACATCTAGTATCAAAAAATTTAGTTGGTTAGATCATTTTGTCGAATACATTAAAAAGGATAGCAACAACCACCAGGTGCTGTTACTGCTAAGCCGGAATAATGAAAATGAAACAAGTCAAGTTGAAACCATAGTTCAAAAAATTTTAAGGATCGTACCTACGCTGAAAGTGGACTTGATGGGAACAACAAAAGCATCATTGCCTAAATATTCTGGAACAACGCTGATCATTATCATCTACCTGGCGAATGTAACTCAAAACCTTTTGCAAATGAAAAGCATAATTGAATTTCTCAGCCAACAATTTAAACCAAAAAGGCTTCCAAGATGCTTGCTTGTTCTGTCAAATGAAGAAAATGTTAACTATCTAAAATTATTACGACATATGTGGTCTAACGGATTTTTGGATGCTACTATTGTTGAATTAGCGGAAGAAGGCAACCCGCAAAACCAGTTCCTAAGCTCGAGTCACGATATTCCGATGATACATCAATTCAATCCATTTGGAAGAACCTACAAGAGAATTTTGTATTCACCAAAAATTGTCTGGTTTCCGGAAAAGACCCGTAACTTAAACGGATATAAAATGAAGGTGGGCGCGATGCACAATCCTCCTTTGACTTTCATAGAACGCAACCTCACCGGACATGCCTTAAGAATCTATGGATCTGACATCCATTTAACGGAAATAATCTCTAGAAATATGAATTTTCGAATAGTCTGGGTTGCCCCGAAAGCAAACCTCTGGCTTTCTTCTAGTTACGCTGATAAGAACAGTACTGGACTCCTGAATCTCCTCTGGAGACATGAAATTCAGATGATTGGTGTCGAAGGAGGGAGGTATGATTTTTCGGACGAAGACCGTTTTTCATTTAGTGGCGCAACGAGACTGGTTAAGCTCGTACTGGTCGTACCAATCTCTTACGATAAGCATACATCAACGTTGATCAGTTGGAGGATTACTAATGTTGCGGTGCTTGTTGGCCTGTTGTTACTGACCTGGATTCTCTCTCGAATACTAAAATTTGACAGAATTGTCTGGAGCTTCAGCCAACTAGTAAGCATATTTCTCGGAGCGCCAACTTTGCACGAACCTCAGAAGATAATCGAACGAATTATCTTTGGGTCGGTTCTTCTATCATTTCTTCTGAATTCGTCTTCTATTTATTCAGCATTTACGGACATCCACTTTAAACCGAAAATTGAGCATGAGTATGACACCATTCAAGATGTTATTCGCTCCAGATTGGAACCTGCGATTGATATATCGTATTACATAACGTTGTCCAAAGCCAACGAACAAAGCATTGATCTTTTGCTGAAGAAGTCAAAACAGGATGTAGTCATAGATAGTATCTGCTCGCAACAGCTTAGAAATAATAAGAACCAAGCCTGCATACAACGAAATGATGTTGCAAGATTGTTAATTCGAAAAGAGGCACAGATCCAAGGTCGTTCCTTTTCGAAGGTGGTAAAAGAGCCATTGAGAGGGTCTGTTACTGGATTTGCCCTAGAAGCAGGATCACCGTACGTTACTCGTTTTGATCAAGTATTACTGAGACTGCTGGAGTCCGGAATCGTAGCGAGATTGCGACAAACTCAAGGAAATGGATCTTCTATTGCCGTGATTGCAGAAGAGTTGGATGTTGAAAGAATAACTAATTGGAAACTGATAGAGAGGAAATTTACGTATGTTTTGCTTTTGGGACATTCTTTGGCTACCATCGTCTTCTTTTGTGAAGCATTTCTTGGGTATCTAAAAAAACGATCGAATCGGTGTTCAGTACTCTGAAACAAGACGAGAGGAGATCCAAGAGCAATGCAAGGTAAATATAATTAGGTTTGTCCAACACCTTTGCATAAAAGGGGAGTTTTTTCGTTTGCAAATAGTACATAAAATTAGAGATTCCACAATCTTTGACATAAGCTTTGAAGAATAGCATGTTCCTTCAACAAGTGTGGAAAAGTCTCCAAACGAGTGGGAAACAGTACGTGGAACGGGAGGGGAGGAGTGAAGCTCTGCCAAGAATTTGAGATTGAATAGTCCGTCACATGGCGCCATCTGCAACTCAGGTGGATGATTTGCAACAGAGTCAATGTAGATCCGTGACTCATCTTCGTGCTAGTATCTTGTGCTGTTTCCCAATATGATTCGTCTATCGAACATCGTCTTCAATAAATCGACGTTAGAAAAGAGCATGTGAATTGTTTCAATGATTAAATTGTGTACCTTACCCTACCAAAATAAACAAAAAACTATTTTTGTTAAAAAATTGGTGTGTGCTTTATTTCAATTTGAAAAAAAAAAGTTAAAAAGGACCCTTTATTTTTTAATTATAAGTTGTGCTTTATTGTTAAGTTAATTTTAATCTTGTGTTTTTAATGTTAATTTAAGTTTAAGTTCACGCTTATTTCAAAATCATATTATGTAATGATCTAAACTTTTCAACTTTCTTTTTTGAGATCTTTGAAATCATTCGACCCCAGGAGTTCAAAAATATAATTTTATTAAAATATTCGCGCACGTGTGTGTAAACGAGCTATCCTTTATATGAAAAGTGTTAGCCTCCATCTTGATCGTAATGTTGTATAGTAATAATCGACTATATTGTTTCTACTTCTATTACTGTGCAGCCACCTAAGCGTTATATTAGAAACTATAATGTATGTATTTTACTGTCGGTAAACTGAGGGCCATTTGTGTGTACAAACTAGAGTTTGTTTCCATTTCTTCAATGGACCGAAAAAGCACATTGTGTTTAAGATTGTGACTGCAGAGTATTTTGCTAATTATGCTAATTATTTGAATGTTTTAATGAAAATAATTTCCTAAGGCTTTGAATTATTCAAATTTTTAATTAATATAATTTGTAAATGCTTTTTTTGTGCTGAAATGATTGAATATTTCTTAAGTAATTCTGTTAAAACTTTCATTTTCTGGAATTATTTTCAAAGAAATAAAGATATTTAAATATTCAAATTTAAATTTAAACAAAAAGCAATAGAAAATTAAAAACAATTTGATTTTTTCAATTAAAATAATTGCTTGAGATTTTTATGTTGTTAACTATTTAATTAATTTTTAGTTGATTAATTTTGACAATATTGAATCACATAAAGATTCAATTTAAAATGATTTAAATTAAGCAACATGAAGTGATTCTTTACTTTGAGGTTATGTAATTCAAAATTAGGTATTACTTTTACAATAAGAGTTTATTTTCTCTTCAGAATACCTTTTTTAAATTTTATGATTTTTCTGATGCTTGTGGAGTGAAATGATTCAATTTTCAAAATTATAAGTAAATTATTTTATTTAAAAAAAATAAGGTTTAAAGGTTATTAGTGAATTAAAATTAAAAATGTAAAAATTATAAGTATGATTAAATTAAAATTATTGTTTAATGGTTTTACGTTTTGATCTGATTAACTGTAATTTATTATTTTAATTTTTTAATTTTATTATTATTATCTGAATAATTTTTTCAAAATATTAAAGTAAATCAAGATTAATATTCAGTTTCTTACCATTAGGTGAGATAAATTACTTATTTATGAGAAAGTTATAAATTTGAATTTATATTTTTCATAATAAAGTGTATTTATGCTAAAACACACCTATTGCAATTACATCATTTTTCAAACAATTCTGATGTGAAATTGATATTTGCATTCAATTTTTAATTCATATCTACATTTATTTTAATTTTGTCTGCAATAAGTTTTAAGTGTTCTAAAAAAATCAAATTTTCAGAAATGAAAGTAAAAATTAAAAATAAAAAGTAGCATAACAATTAAGGTTATGTAATTGGATATTACATATGATTTGTATAATGAAAGTTTATTTATATTCAAAATACCCCTATTCCAGTAACATAAATTTTTCTAATTATGAAAATAATTGTTTAATGCTTTTAATTTTTTTACAGTAATAAATTAACATAAGTTTGTACCATAAAACTTTATTTATTTCTGAAATATCTTTATTTTAATCATGTAATTTTTGCAAGTGTGTGCTTTAACTTGTCTGAAATTAGTTGGAAATGTCACTAATAAATATAATTGTTATAAAAATATAAAGTAGAATTTAAATCAATATATTATTGTAAATAATTTTTCGTTGACTTTTATGTTATAAAATGATTAATATTAAACTTACTGATTTTTTTCACAACCTTAAACTTCACTAAAATCTAAAGTGATATAAAAAAACTAAAATCTTCGAACGATATCTCGCTCTTTGACTATTAAAAAATGTTAGCAAATAAATACTTATTCGAAAAATGTGTAAATGATAAAAATGATTACCAAAGTGAGCGCGCGCTGGCGCACGCACACGGCAGTCTTCTGATGATAAAACATTGACGAACTATACCTCCAAATAATAGTCAGGTGTGATAAGATATTAGGCTAGATTGGCTTGACCTTCAATTTGACCTTGAACTTGACCTTCAATGTCATTTCAAGGTCATATATGTTTTTTTAATGGGAACACCCATTTTTGACATTAGCACTTAGAAAGCGAAAAAATTTACTTTTAAGTATGTACTCAGTTCATAGGTCAGGTGTGACTTTGCACATCTGCTGAAGGTCATTCAAACTTAAGTTAATCTCAACTTGGAATAACGGAACAGCTCTGTATTTTCTCAGTTCAAGGTCATTTTTGGAGTAACTTTCATTTAAAAATCCAAAGTTGACCTTCAATTTGACATTGAAATGATCTACATTTAAATTCAAAAATAATATTATAAATTTAAATAATTTAAGTATTATTATTTTGCTAAACAAAGTTATTTATATAATTTTTAAATTAATTTTTAATAAATTAATTAATATTTCAAGAATATTTCTTTAATAATTTAATTGAACTACAACTCATGATTTGAAATTATTAAAAATTTAGAATATTGTTTTTGAATTTAAATGAAGGTCATGTTCATAATCAAATTAAAGTTCACCATTTTATTTTATTAAAGTTTCTCCAAGAATGACCTTTATCCATTTGAATAATATTTTATCTGGATAGTTTATTTAAGTGTTTCAATACTTTCTAAAGACCTTTATTTGTTTAACTCTACGAAAAGCTTGTGTGCTACATTTCGATACAAGAACTTCAAATATTTTGATCGGTCTCCTTCGTTTTCGATACCTATAGAATTTATTAGCTAGATAAATAAATAATTAATTTATAACTAAGGCAAGTAGTAAACAAATTGTATGTCCATGAATCTAAATTTAAAAAAAAATTTTAGCGCACAAGTCTTTTTATTTATAAAATGTTATTATTCCTAATAATTAGTAATTTTTAATAATATTATAATTTCTAATTAATGAATCAATAGCCTGAATAATAGGAATCCTGTATATTACTTTATTTCTCTTAAAATATAAAAATATTATACGGACCATAAACTTTAAATAAATAATAATGTTGGTGTTTATTTTTTTGCCTGCATGGTCTATAATCAATATCTTATTAACATTGATTATAGACTTTGTAGACAAAAAATTTACTTTAAAATTATGAATATATTCCCCTAGTCATAAAACTAATATAAAAAAAATTTAAAAAAAAATATATTTTGGAAGAAATTAAAAAATAATTTATAAACTTTCAGACGAATTTCAAGAAATATTTTTTGTTTTCTTGAAACCATTCAAAATTGCCGAAAATCTTTAAAATGTGACTTCGAAATTTAAAAATTAAATATTTTCAATAAATATCATTTACATTTTTTCAGAAATCTTAAGAAAATATGTTTATTGCTTTGAAACATTTTAAAATCCTTTTGAAGGTTTAATATTTTATTTAAAAACCTTCGATAATCCACATATTGTTTAAAAAATAGTATCTCTTTTCAAAATATATATTAGTTTTTTTCCATTTTTTCAAAACTTCCTAATACTATGTTTTAAACTGTTTCAAATTTAGATTTTTTCTACAATTTTGGAAATCTTTTGATATGTTTAAAACAAATTTTACAGTAGTTTAAAATTAATTTTTAAAAATTAAAAAATTATTTAAAATTTTATCAGGAATCTTACAAAAATTGGTTTAAAATCTCGAAACCTTTCATAATTCTCAAAACACTTCTAAATTTGTTGTTCGAAATCTTAAAAAATTAAGATTGTCGTGCTCATTTTTGAAATCTCCTCAAGTGTAGAATATTTGAATATTTCTAAAACTTTAAAATGTTTTTTTAACATACTCGAATTTTTCCTATGATTTTTTTTTAATTTTACAAATTTAAAAAAATTTCTATCTGTTTTGTTAAATGCTTTAAAAAAAACCCTCAAAAACTTACGTTAAAGTCTTCCAGATACTTTTTTATCAATTTATGAATTCATTTAAAATTATCTAACTAAAGTTAAAGTTAAGTTTTCATAAAGAAACACATTACAAATTAGGGTTAAAATCTTACTAGAATTGGTTTCTTGTTTTTCAAATTTAAAAATGCTTAGAGACTCAGAGATTTTTGGTACGAATTCTTCCAAAATCTAAATTTTTGAAAAATAATAAATATTCTCTTAAAATTAATTGAAAAAAATCACTTTAAACTTTTCTTTTCAATTTTTTCGAATCCTTTAAGTTTAAATTATTTCATTATACACAAATTTATGGACCTTTTGATAGTCTCTCTAAAGAGCCTCGCTGGCTCAGTGGTTAGACGCTCGGACTTCACCTCAGAGGTCCGGGGTTCGATCCCTGAGCCGGTACCTCTGGAAATTT